>JAPPVO010000024.1:103790919-104040555 GCA_030407325.1 Camellia japonica | reverse complement strand
CCGTGCCCGACCCGGCCCGTTGACAATGTGAATATTCACATTGACATATTAACATTCACATTGATAGGAGTGTAAAATTAGCCCGCGGCCTGTGGCCGACCCGAAACCCGCCCGCGGCTCGTGGGCTGCCCTGGGCGGGCCCGGCCCGACCCGTTGATAATGTGAATATTCACATTGACATATTAACATTCACATTGATAAGAATATAAAATTAGTCCGCGCCCCGTGGCTGCCCGAAACCAGCCCACGGCCCGTGGGCGGCCCGGGGCGGGCCCGGCCCGGCCCGGCCTGTTGACAATGTGAATATTCACATTGACATGTTAACATTCACATTGATAAGAGTGTAAAATTGACTCGCGTCCCATGGGCGGCCCGAAACCCGTGGGCGGCCCGGGGCGAGCCCGGCCCGGCCCATTGACAATGTGAATATTCACATTGACATATTAACATTCACATTGATAGGAGTGTAAAATTGGTCCGTGGCCCGTGGGCGGCCCGAAGCCCGCCCGCTGCCCAGGGCGGGCCTGGGTCGGCCCGTTGATAATGTGAATATTCACATTGACATATTAACATTAACATTGATAACAGTGTAAAATTGGCCTGTGACCCGTGGGCAGCCCGAAGCCTGGCCCCAGGCCCGGTTAGGCCCGGCCCGGCCTGTTGACAACGTGAATATTCACATTGACGTGTTAACATTCACATTGATAAGAGTGTAACATTAACCCGTGCCCCATGGCTGCTTGACACCCGCTCACGGCCCGTGGGCGGCCCGAGTCAGGCCCGGCCCGTCCTGTTGACAATATGAATATTCACATTGACATGTTAACATTTAAATTGATAAGAGTGTAAAATTGACTCGCGTCCCATGGGCGGCCCGGGGCGGCCCAGGTTTGGGTCCGGGCCTACCCCGAGCTGCGGGCGAACTTCGGACAGCGGACAAATTTTACACTTCTATCAATGTTAGTGTTAACATGTCAATGTGAATATTCACATTGTCACGGGTCGGGCCAAGCCCGCCTCGAGCTGCGGTCTAGCTTCGGGCCGCCCACGGGCTGCGGGCCAATTTTACACTCCTATCAATGTGAATGATAACATGTCAATGTGAATATTCACATTGCCAACGGGCCGGGCCCGCCCCGGCCCGATGTTAGGCTTCGGGCTACCCACGGGTCACGGGCCAATTTTACACTCTTATCAATGTGAATGTTAACATGTCAATGTGAATATTCACATTGTCAACAGGCCGGGCCAGGCCCGCCCCGTGCCGTCCACGGGCCGTGGGCGGGTTTCGGGCAGCCACGGGGCGCGGGCTAATTTTACACTCCTATCAATGTGAATGTTAACATGTCAATGTGAATATTCACATTGTCACGGGTCGGGCCAAGCCCGTCTCGGGCTTCAGTCGGGCTTCGGCCCGCCCATGGGCTGCAGGCCAATTTTACACTCTTATCAATGTGAATGTTAACATGTCAATGTGAATATTCACATTGTCAACGGGCCGGGCTAGCCCCGGGCCGCGGGTGGGCTTTTGGCCGCCCATGGGCTGCAGGCTAATTTTATACTCTTATCAATGTGAATGTTAACATGTCAATGTGAATATTCACATTGTCAACGGGTCGGACCGGGCCGCCCATGGGCCGCGGGCGGGTTTCGCGCCACCATGGGACGGGGGCCAATTTTACACTCGTATTAATGTGAATGTTAACATGTCAATGTGAATATTCACATTGTCAACAGGTCGGGCCGGCCCTGGGCTGCTTGCCAATTTTATACTCTTATCAATGTGAATGTTAACATGTCAATGTGAATATTCACATTGTTAACAGGCCGGGCCGGGATCGCCCCGGGTCGCCCACGGGCCGTGGGCGGGTTTCGGGTAGCCACGAGATGCGTGCTAATTTTATACTCCTATCAATGTGAATGTTAACATGTCAATGTGAATATTCACATTGTCAACGGGCCGGGCCGGGCCCGCCCCGGGCCGCTGGCGGGCTTTTGGCTGCCCATGGGTCGCGGACTAATTTTATACTCTTATCAATGTGAATGTTAACATATCAATGTGAATATTCACATTATCAACGGGTCGGACCGGGCCTGCCCCGGGCCGCCCATGGACCGCGGGCGGGTTTCGCTCCACCACGGGACGGGGGCCAATTTTACACTCGTATTAATGTGAATGTTAACATGTCAATGTGAATATTCACATTGTCAACGGGCCGGCCCGGGCCGGGTCGGGCCCACTCTAGGTTGCTGGCCAATTTTATACTCTTATCAATGTGAATATTAATATGTCAATGTGAATATTCACATTGTTAACAGGCCGGGCCGGGACCGCCCCGGGGCGTCCACGAGCCGTGGGCGGGTTTCGGGTTGCCACGAGACGCGTGCTAATTTTACACTCCTATCAATGTGAATGTTAACATGTGAATGTGAATATTCACATTGTCAACGGGCCGGGGCGGGCCCGCCCGGGGCCGCTGGCGGGCTTTTGGCCACCCATGGGTCGCGGACTAATTTTATACTCTTATCAATGTGAATGTTAACATGTCAATGTGAATATTCACATTGTCAACGGGCCGGACCGGGCCCGCCCCGGGCCGCCTATGGGCCGCGGGCAAGTTTCGCCCCATCACGGGACGCGGGCCAATTTTACACTCCTATTAATGTGAATGTTAACATGTCAATGTGAATATTCACATTGTCAACGGGCCGGGCCCGCCCCGGCTCGTCGGCAGTTTCAGGCCGCCCACGGGCCAATTTTACATTTTTACCAATTTGAATTTTAAAATATAAATTTTCACATCATTAAATTGCTAATCCTTCAAAAAATATTTATAAGGGTATCAAAATTGAATATAAGGGCATAAGTGTCCAAGAAAATAGTGTAAATCAAGAAAATGGACTTTATGGAATAAAACTATACATACATGGGACTAAATGGGTTAAAAAATTCCTTCATGGACTTCTTGAATTAAAACACTTCTAAATTAGACTTATCAATAAAAATCCCTAAAAAAAATTATCTCAAATAAAACCTAAATATTAGTATAAAATTGACGTCAAAGTGACTATAGACAGTCCTCATGGTCCATCACAAAAGTTGACGATATCGCGAAATTTGAACATTCTAATGGTCATCCAATAAGTCGGTAAAGGGTGAATATTCGGTAGGTCGAAAACAATACTTAGTGATAGTATGATTGTCAAAAAGAATAAATTAATTATTTATGTTGAGTGATAGAACAATAAGTTATGCTAAAGATCTTAAATAAATTATCAAACTCGTGTAAATCACACAAATCACATTGTAGATTTTACATTCATATAAAAAGTTTGATAATTTATTTAAAATTTATAATATTTTTCTTAAACAATATAAAAATTATAAAACATAATAATTAATAAAAAATATAATCACATGTTACTCCGAAACTATTATATAAATTTCTATGGACCAAAACTCTTAACCCTTTATACATATGCAAGTGCTATCAAAATCAATCATATATATCCGAAAGAACAACCAAACACATAAAGCCAAGAAACCAACAACACAAATATGCAGTCCGAAAACTGGCCGGAAAGCGCAGACTTGTACCGGTATTTGGCCGGAAACGGAGTGGTGGACGTTGGTGGTATCAACGGTATGTACGGGATTCCGGCGAATTGTTATGATTTTCCGATGACGACGACGACGATGACGATGACCCAACATTGCCAAAGTGGTTATAATATTGGTGGTGCGTCGTTTTACGGCCCTAGCTGGGAGGTGGTTTCAGGAATTACAGAAACGAGTACTACTACTACTACTACCGCAGAGGAACGAGCTCTGGTTGCTTCCAAGAATCACAAAGAAGCTGAGAAACGCCGTCGTCAGAAGATCAATTCCCATCTCGACAAACTCCGAACTCTCCTTCCCTGTAATTCCAAGGTACCCCTCTCCTCTCTCCTCTCTCTCTCTCTCTCTCTCTCTCGCTCTCTCTCTCTCTATATATATATAGTTCCATTTGTTTTTCTTATTAGGGTTATAGCTAAAACTGTGAATTTCAACTATAAAAAGGCCTCTCTCTCTCTCTTTCTCTCTGCAATTTCAAATATTCTCTCTCTCTTTCTCTATATAAGAAGTTGTATTATTAGGCTTAGCCAGAAAAGACCTATCTCTCTCTCTCTTCCAAGCAAAAATCCAAAAAAAAAATGGCCCCTCTCTCTCTCTCTCTCTCTCTCTCTCTCTCTCTCTCTCTTTTATATTTCTTTTTTAGCTCACTTTTGATTACAAGCTCTCTTTTTGTATATGTTTGTAATATTGAGTGCTATGATTCAATTTTTTTGCTCTTCCTCGTTCTTGCTGTATTTTTCTGTTTGTTAAGATTTTTTTTCACTGATATATATATATATAAGAGAGAGAGAGATATGCATAGTCAAAAATGGTCAAGAATGTAATCTGTGAACTTTTCCAATTCTGAACTCTTAGATCCAAAGCTGTTTTTGAAGCTTTTGAATGAAATATTCCCATTACTCTGATGATCTGAAAAAGAAAGAAGATAGAACAATCATCAAAACCCTTTTTATGAGTTTTCTAGGGTTTTAAGGCGTTTGGGAAAATCATTCAACTTTCTCTCAAATTAGGGTTTTCAATTACTTTATCTAATTCTGCAAAAATGTTGAATTTTCCATAGACAGACAAAGCTTCGCTGCTTGCAAAAGTGATTCAACGCGTGAAGGAGCTGAAACAACAAACCTCAGAGCTCAATCTCGAGACCTTCCCTTCGGAGACCGATGAAATCTCAGTACATTACTCGAACACCAACAAATCAATCAACGACGGAGGAAGATTGTTGATCAAAGCTTCTCTGTGCTGCGAAGACAGGTCCGATCTCATTCCTGATCTCATCGAAACTCTGAGATCACTCCGATTAAATCCTCTGAGAGCTGAAATGGCAACACTCGGAGGAAGAACTCGAAACATTTTGGTTGTTGCAGGAAACGAAGATCAAAGCAGTGATGAATTGGTACAGTTTTTGAGAGATGCATTGAAATCTTTAGTTCATCGATCTTCGAGTTCTTCTGATCTCAAAGACCGATCTAAAAGGCGACGTGTTTTTGATAGTAGCCCAACAATTGCTTAACCATTTAGTGTTTTTGATTGTTTTCATTTCATGTATTTGATTTGATTTGATTGTGGGTGAGGTTTGTTTTTGTATAATTGTATGAGTGATTTTGTGTGGGCTGATTTGTATGATTTAGGGTTTTAGAATTATTATCATCAACATTAACCCAAATGTAACAAGTAGTATTTGTAGTAGAAGTGTCGTGAGAATTGAAAATTGTGACTTGAGAAAGAGGAAATGCTTTTGTGAGTTGTTCAAACATCAAGTTAGCATTCAGTTCCAAAATTAATTAGTAATTTGTAGAGTAGTTTGACCGGCCACTAGCGTTTAAAAGTCAAGACGAAATCTTATATGGATTGGATTAAAAATTTCAAAATTGTCTATGAAGAGGGGATTTAATTGTATTAAAATTTATAAGTAATTTCTTCTGTGTAATATTAATCGATAGCGCATCATTGGTAAGTGATATCAGATCTTGTACATTGGAACCAATGGTTATGGAACCGAATCCATCAGTATGGAATATTTTCTTTTCCAAGTGAAATTTCCTAGTATATGATCAAGTGAAAAAGTGCTTGCGTTGTGAAGGGCAAATTACTTACACCTCTCTTGAGGTTAACGAAATTATACATTTCTTTCTGAAGTTTCAAAAATTATATCACGCAATTAACGTTTTTAACGGAAATTATAAATTAACTAAAATGTCCTTTTGACAAATAAGGACAAACTACTTACACCCCTATGAGGTTTAGTTAAATTATAGATTTCCCGTTGAGGTTTAGCTAAATTATCATTTTTAAATAAGTTATGAAATGCAAAATTAAAATGGAAAAATACTTATCACACTACAAAAAATTAAGGTTTTAAAGACTAAAATTTAGGGACAAAATTATTTTTAGGGGACCAAATATTTTTGTTGCAAAAAGTATCATTATTATATTTTTAGTAACGAAAATTGAACATTAGTGATTAATTATTTTCTTTTTGATATGAAACTTTTTGTCTCAAAAAATAATCCATTTTGAGACCAAATTATTTTGTCCCTAAAAATCTATTTATTATTGACATTTTTGAAATTTTATTACTAAAAGCCTTATTTTTTACTTTTCAGGGTGACCTTTTATCAACTATCATCATGACAATAGAAATTAGTCCATAAATACCTTTTGCAACAAAATTTTCATTTTTAGAAATCAAAAAAATTGATTACTAAAACTCTTATATGTTGTAGTGTCAGATTGTGAAAATATCATAAAATTAACAAATAATTAAATAAGTTAAAAACACAAGAAATAGTTTGTCAAAATTTTTTTATAATATGTTTGGTTTGATTTTTAGAAATTCATTTTTTAATTTTTTTTAAAAAAATTAAAAATTAATTTGGTTAAGAAATAAAAAATAAAAATTATTATTATTATTATATAATTTTATCTTTTGAGTGGTTAGAAATAATTTTTACAAATTAAATATATTTTTTCATATTTATTTTTATTAAATTAGTTTTTTTTTTTATTCTGAATTTTTTTTTCTAAACAACAAATCAAACATGATTTTAAAAGCTAATTTTTTTTTTTTTCCATATAACGTAATTATTTATTTTGTTAATTTATCAAAGGGATTTCAGTAGAGTAATATCGTCCATTAATTTATATTTTGGTGATGTCAGCTAACCATTCTTAACGTTTAGTTAACGATAGGAGTTAAATTGTTATGCAAACATAAACTTCAGGAGGGGGGATATAATTTCTAAAACCTCAAGAAAGAATCTATAATTTAACTAAACCTCCAGAAAAGTGTAGATAATTTACCCCATTATGAAATAAGAAGCCTTCGTATCTTAATGCACATATTTAATTTATTCATAACTATCAATACAAGATTCACTTTTGGAAAATATGAGTCAAAGTAATAATAAAAATATTTCTAGTGGAGCAGCTTTCCCAATCTCTCGAGAGAAGGTTCACTCATATATTTTCTCCAAGTCTTGTATGGAGAAAATATATATATTAAAAGAGTTTATAATGAAGAAGATGATAGACTTGAAAGATATTTCTCATTCAAATTAAATCACAGAATTTACACAGTATTTATAGTTGAAACTTTATACACTCTCAATATCTATTATACACGTGCCTTCTAACAAACTAGTCTAACTAACTAACTAACACATTCTAACAACCTCTCCTGCACATCTGGACTAACAGTTACATTGCACATCTGGCCTAACAGTTACATGATCCTTCTTAGTATGATCTGTTGGATGATTCCTACTGCTGCAGTGATCTGTTGGATGAGTCCTACTGTTGCAGCTGCTTATGGACCCTCGGCAGCTGCTTATGGACCCTATGATCAACTCCTTATCGTGCCCCTGCAAACTGATGGGCGAAGGAAAGACCATGAGTTTGGATTGCAAATATTGAAACCTGGTAGGAGAGAGAGGCTTAGTGAAGATGTCAGCAATTTGATCAGAGGAAGGAATGTATTGAAGGTGAATCAAACGCTAAGCCACCTTCTCCCGAATGAAATGATAATCGACCTCGATATGCTTTGTCCGAGCATGAAAAATAGGGTTCGAAGCAAGGGAGATTGCAGAGATATTATCACACCAGACAGTAGGAATAAACAAAGGAACATGCATGTCAACAAGAAACATTTTAAGCCAAGAAACTTCAGCAGTGGCCTGAGCTAAAGACCGATATTCAGCTTCAATGGAAGAGCGAGCAACTGTAGGTTGTTTCTTGGCAGCCCAAGAAATAAGATTGGGACCAAGAAACACACAATACCCAGAAACAGACCAACGATCAAAGGAATCACCAGCCCAATCAGCATCGGAGAAAACTTAAAGATCAAAAGACCCAGGAGTAAAGCATAAGCCATGAGAAATAGTGCCTTTAAGATACCGAAGAAGCCTCTTAACAGCACAAAAGTGACCATTGGTTGGAGTATGCATAAATTGACAGGCTTGATTAACAGAAATAGCAAGATCAGGTCGAGTAATGGTTAAGTATTGCAAAGCACCAACCAAACTCCTATAAAGAGAAGGATTAGAAAAGGAAAGAGAAGAATCAGCAGTAGTAGAAGTTTTCAGAGACATGGGAGAGGAATAAGGTTTGCAGTCAAGCATGCCAGCTTTAGTAAGAATATCAGTAGCATATTTTTGTTGAGAAAGAAATAACCCAGAAGGAGTATAAGTAACCTGAATGCCAAGAAAGTAGGAAATAGGACCAAGATCTTTGAGAGTAAACACAGAATTGAGTTGAGTAATCAAAGAGGAAATATGAGAAGAATTATTACCTGTGATCAAAATGTCATCAACATAAACTAAAAGAAAAGTAAGAGAAGTGGAAGTATGTTGAATGAACAAAGAAGTATCAGAAGCACTATTATGAAAACCAAGAGAAAGAAGATGAGAAGAGAAAGTATTATACCAAGCGCGAGGCGCCTGTTTGAGGCCATAAAGAGCTTTATTAAGCTTGCAAACATAGGAAGAATGAATGGGATCCTCAAACCCAGAAGGTTGAGTCATATGGACTTCCTCAGATAAATAGCCATGAAGAAAGGCATTGGACACATCCAATTGACGGATAGGCCACTGAAAATGAAGAGCAAGACACAACAAAATACGAACAGTGGGCTGTTTTGCCACGGGACTAAATGTATCATGAAAGTCAACACCTTCCTCTTGAAGATATCCTTTGGCAACAAGACGAGCCTTAAATCGAGCAATGGAACCATCAACATGCTTTTTAATACGAAAGACCCATTTACAACCAATAACATACTGAGAAGAAGAAGGAGGAACCAAAGTCCAGGTATGCTGCCCCTGCAAAGCTGAGAACTCCTCTGTCATAGCATGAAACCAGTCTTTAGAAAAAAGAGCAGCTTGATAAGAAGGAGGTTCAGTAACATCGGAAGAACAGGTAGTAGAAACAAGAGCAGGTAAGGAAGACTTAGATCTAGTAATCATAGGATGTGTATTGAAAGTAGGAGGAAGAGAAGGAAGATGAATAGAAATGGAAGAGATAGGAATTGGAGAATGAGAAGTAGGAGATGAAAGAGCTTCAGAAGGAGAAGAAGATAAAATGGCAGAAGGAGATGTAGCAGGAGATGAATCTGTAGAAGGAGAGAAATGATGAGGTATAGAAGAAAAGCAAAAGAAAGAAGTCAAATTAGACAGAGAAGTAGGAGAAAAAGTAGAAGATGGAGTAGCAACCAAAGGAAACAGAGTCTCATCAAAGACAACATGCCGAGAAAGATATATCTTGTTAGTAACAGGATCAAGGCATCGATAGCCTTTGACAGTAGGATGATAACCTAAGAAAATACAAGGAAGAGATTTAGGCTGAAACTTGTGAACAGTGTAGGGCTTGAGCCAGGGATAGCATCGACAACCAAAGGCTTTGAGAAAATGATAATCAGGTGGAGTATGAAAAAGAATTTCATAAGGACTAAGAGGAAATGCCCGATTGCCAGGAAGTCTATTAATAAGATAGGTGACTGTGGCAACTGCATCAAACCAGTATTGAAGAGACAAACCAGACTGTTGGAGCAGTGCAATAGTAGTATCCACTATATGCCTATGCTTCCTCTCAGCAACACCATTCTGAGAGGGAGTGTGAGGGCAACTAGTCTGATGTAAGATGCCATGAGTTTGAAAGAAATGAAACAACTTATGAGATGAAAACTCACCACCACCATCACTACGAAAAATTTGAAGTGTAGTACTGAACTGCTTTTCAACAAATGCTTTAAAAACAAGAATTTTATCATAGACTTCACTTTTATAATGCAGTGGATATAGCCAAATAAAACCACTACAATCATCCACAAACAAAACATAGTACTTAAATGGAGAAGAAACATGAGTAAATGGACCCCATACATCACTATAAACTAATGATAAGGGCTTATTAACAGTTGAATTAGAAAGAGAAAAAGGCAGACGATGACTCTTAGCAATACAACAGTCTTTACACAAAGAAGAAGGAAAATGTGCAATAACTAGAGACAAGTCTTTAGCAATAGGTGCAAACTTGGCAGC
Organism: Camellia japonica; assembly: GCA_030407325.1. Classification (NCBI taxonomy): domain Eukaryota; kingdom Viridiplantae; phylum Streptophyta; class Magnoliopsida; order Ericales; family Theaceae; genus Camellia; species Camellia japonica. The sequence goes on along the minus strand of JAPPVO010000024.1, from coordinate 104,030,406 downwards.
AGAGGGATGCCCTAGCCTTTGATGCCATGTTTGAGAAGAAACAGACTGAGTGAGGTGAGCATGTGGTGAAAAACTGGAAGGAACCTGATAAAGACCATTAAGATAATAGCCTTTACACAGAATGGCTTTCGAAACTTTGTCCTGAACAACAAAGGAATCACTATCAAACAACACACTACAATGATTATCCTTGGTTAATTGATGAACAGAAACAAGATTAGAAGATATGTGAGGAACATGAAATAGATTGGTTAATTGAAATTGAAAATGAGTAGGAAGAATACCAGTCCCAGAATTATGAATTGGAAGAGTACTACCATTACCAACAACAACCTGATCAGTGCCATGATAAGGTTGATGAAGATGAAGATTATCAAGATCATTGGTGATATGTGTGGTAGCAGCCGAATCAAGATACCATGGACTAGGTGAAGATGCCTGAGTGACAACAAAGTAAGCAGGATAAGGAGCAAAGTAACCACCACTACTGGTTGACAGAGTAGATGAACCAAAAGTAGGAGCACCAGCACCAGATGAATAACCAGACATTGATGGCTGATAGGTAGGATTCACAGCAGCAGATGTATAACCAGACATTGATGGTTGATAGGCAGGATTCATTCTATTGTGACATTCCAAAGCTGTATGATTGCCTTTTCCACAAATCTGATAAAAAATATGAAATCTGCCTCCTCTGCGACCTCTATTTCCAGAAAATCTTCCACCACCTCTAAAACCAGAGTTATAAGAACGGCCTCGATAATTGGATTGATAACCATGATTACCAGATTCAGAACCAAATGTAGTCGGAGAAGTATGAGTATGAGAAGAAGAAACTGATTCCTTTGTGGTTGCAAAAGCAATAGTTGAACCAATTGAAGAAGATGAATGGGATTGCTGTTCAATATGAATTGCTTCAGAACTCAGTAATGAAGATAATTCTTCAAGAGTAATACCAGCTGATCGAGTTCTAATTGAAGTTTTAAAGGAATTATATTCAGCAAGCAAACCATTCAAAATCATAAGAACCAGATCCTCATCATCAAGAGGATGAGAAACTAAAGCAATTTGATCTGAAATGTCTTTAAACTGATGCAGATAAGCCTCTATGGACTGTGATTTCTTTTTGATTGCTTGAAGCTTGTTCTTAAGCTGATGAACATGAGATCTTGACAAAGCAGTAAACCGTTTTTCAAGAGCAAGCCATACCTCTGCACTTTGTTTCAAATGCAGAACAGATGCAAAAATAGGAGGAGAAAGTGTTGATGTTAAACAATTGAGGAGATGTGCATCTATAATCTTCCACTGACGAAAATCAGCATTCTTAACTGATTTGTTACTTGAATCAAGAATTGAGGCTAAATGACATGGAACTGATCCATCAATGTAACCAAGTAACTTTGTTGCTTGAAACAAATTCTGAATCTGATTCTTCCAAATGATATAATTGGATGAATCAAGCTTTACATTGGCTAACGAGTTCAGATTTGTGATGAGTAAGGTTAGATTTGGTGGAAGAGATGATGATGATGAAGAGACCACCATTATTGCTCGTTGGAGCTTACAGAGGCTCTGATACCATGAAGAAGATGATAGACTTGAAAGATATTTCTCATTCAAATTAAATCTCAAAATTTACACAGTATTTATAGTTGAAACTTTATACACTCTCAATATCTATTATACACGTGCCTTCTAACAAACTAGTCTAACTAACTAACTAACACATTCTAACAACCTCTCCTGCACATTTGGACTAACAGTTACATTGCACATCTGGCCTAACAGTTACATGATCCTTCTCAGCATGATCTGTTGGATGATTCCTATTGCTGCAGTGATCTGTTGGATGAGTCCTACTGCTGCAGCTGCTTATGGACCCTCAGCAGCTGCTTATGGACCCTGTGATCAACTCCTTATCATATAAATCATATAAGTTAAGATCAATTATTTTATTTAAGCCATGTGAGATAAGTAATCGCATCAAAATATGGGATTTGATCGGCATATTAGAGTTGATAAAGAGAGAAATAAGATGAAAAAAAATTGTCTCAAGTATGTTGGTCTTCACATCTAAAGGTGATACAGAGATAAAGGTGATAAAAGAAATATACTTGTTAGCTAGCAAAAAATACATTATGAGGATTTGGTTTTTGTAAGAGTTCAAGTGATTCATGTGATAGAGAGACAAAGACAAGTGAAAGGAAAACAAACTTTTAAAATATGATATTATTTTTGTTATATTTTAATAAATAAAAAACGATAATAAATTTTTTAAAAAAGTTTTTTAACAAGGATAAATATGTTTCACTCCTAAAATATTTAATATGTTATTACTTTAAAATATCATATAAATAACACAAAATAACAATTGAGATTGTTGAATAATTATCCCAACCTAATCATCAGAACTGAAGTTATACACGTTAAGTTATGGTGGTTTCGAAGAGTAAATATTAAATATAACGGTAATATCATGTGACGTATTACATTCAATGAATGATTTTAATTTATGATAAATTGATAATAAATCACTATATTATTAGATTAGCCAGAGACAAAATTTTATATTTAATTTTAGGATAAATTACACTGACACCCTCCAAAGTTTCTGTTGAATATAGATTCTCCTTTCACATTTAAAAAATTACACTTACCCATCAGATTAAAATAATATATTTGTCCCTTAACCTTATACATATAAAATAATAAAACAATATAGACATTTTGTTCATGTCATTTCAATAGAAATAACAATCATCTTCTTTAATTTAACTCACACAAAAAATTGAGTTTTTTTATTTTTCGTATATTTTTATTTTTACTATTTTTTTAATATTTTAAGCATTTTTTTTTTTTTTGGTAGATACACCTAATTTAGATATACTTAAGAAGTATAATATTTTGTGATTTTTTTTTAAATTCACCAAATACAAAAAAAATACAAAAATACAAAAATTCAATATATTTTTTATTTTGTTGTATTCAATAGATTTAAAAAAAAATTATACAAATTTTATACTTTTTAAATATATTTAAATTAAATTGATCTAATCTAGATATAATGACGAAAATAAAAATAAAAAATTATATTCATATATAAAAATTTATATAAAAAACATAATAAAAAGGCAATATGATTATTTAAAATATTTTAGAACATGAGATTAGCAATTTAGAGAACAATTTATAATGAGATTACAAACCTTAAGGAGGAAAATTTAATTTTTTAAATATGACTATAGAATTTGTATTAAATAAAAATCTCAGAAGATATCAGTATAATTTATCCTTAATTTTATTTGGGTCATTTTTTTATAAATCCTCTTTCAAAGTGTTTTATTCCATCTAACCCATATTCTTTTTAAGTATTCCATTAAGTCCTATTTAATGTAATATGACCAAATCATCCTTTCTAATTTTTTGCACATGTTTCTATTTTGAAACTAATACATAACAATAGTTCCTCATTTTACAGAGAAAATCTCTCCCTCATTTTAAAAAAAAAAAAATTCCCTTATTCCATGGAGAAAATCTCTCCCACGTTCTATGGAGAAAATATCAAATTATGAACTTTGAATTTTGAACTTTTTTCTAATTTGAAAATTTTAAAAATAACACAACAAAAAATCTGAATGAAAATTAAATTACAATGTGAATGTTAACAGTAAACAACAAACATACAACTAATTTTTGAAAAAACAAAACACATACTAAAGTACAATGTAAATGTTCACAATAAACAACAAATACACAATTAACCTTCGAAAAAATAAAATTCATACCAAAATACAATGTGAATGTTCACAATTTATAATTAACATACAAATAGTCTTAAAAAATAACTTATACCAATGTAAACATTTACATTTAACATGAAAACATAAAACAAAAGTTTAAAAAAAAAGGTAAAATTTGACTATTTCAATTATTCAATGATAACAAAAATGATTATTCAACTAACAAGTATAGTAACAAAAATAACAAACATACAATTAACTTTCAAAAAAATAAAACTTATATCAAATTACAATGTGAATGTTCACAATTTACAATTAATATACAACTAGTTTTAAAAAAAATAAACTCATACAAATGTGAACATTCACACTGCAACGTGAAAATATAAAATAAAATTGAAAAAAGTGAATCGACTATTTCGATTATTTAATGGTAATAAAAATGATTATTCAACTAACAAGCATAGTAGAAATAATAATAAAATACAACTAACTTTTGAAAAAAATTTAAAAAAAAAACTCATACCAAAATACAATATGAATGACCACAATTTATAATTAACATACAACTAACCTTAGAAAAACTAAATTCATACTAATGTGAACATTCACACTGCAACATAAAACAAAATTGAAAGGAAAAAAAAAAGAGACTATTTCAATTGTTTAATGGTAACAAAAAATGATGGTTCAAATAACAAATATAATAACAAATAACCAATGATATGTGAACATTTATATCCTGCAAAATATATAATTATGTCAATATCTATATTTCAACACTTTTTTTTTTTTTTTGATTAGCAAAGAAAATCTTTTTTTTTTTTTTTAATTAGCAAACAAAGACTTTATTGATGAAAAAAAACACAATACATGCAAAACAACCACAACAAAGCAGGGAAATGCAAAAAATATCATAACTGACCTTTACAATCCCAACTAGGTTGGCACCACAGAGGAAGCACAATCATATGTTAGCACTTCACCCAAGATTGGTGAGAAACCAATCAAAAGCATCCAAAAAAGAAAAGAAAAAAAAGACATAACAATAACACACCCATCAGTACAAGACTATAGCAGCAACATTAGCATAGCAGCAACACCAAACTGAGCCACAATATTAGCAAAACAGTGCATGAGCAGAAGCACACCCTAGCAAACTCCTCTGCCTATAAACAACATCTCACCTGATTCAGATTAGCCACAACATCATGCACTATATAATGGATCTCTGGCAAAAAAACATACATTACATATGAGTTTCCATCAATAAGGATGAAAAGAAAAAAAGAAAAAGGGGAACAAAGCATAATGTTTGTGAGAAACCAACATTAGCTTAAGCCAACACTTGATGCCACCCAAAGACTAGTTTTACAAGAACACTCTGACTTTAAATCCTCCATACTATATTCCAACACTTATTTCTCAGACTTTCAAACAATGTGAAATGTGGACATTTACACTGATTAGGAAAAAAAATAAAAATTATGGCAACAATAGAATTAGAAATCTAAAAAAAAACTCAATCACTATAAAAATTTAAAAAAACAAAAACAAAAAAAAATCACCCGCATCCTTATCTTTATCATTATCACTATCATTAACAATCTATACAATTCTACCATTCCACCAATCCAAATCAAATCAAACCCACATTTGAAGAATATGTTTGTAACAAAATTGAATGGACATAAATAGAGCTTTAACTTACAATAATGGAGAAACATAGCCTGCGTTTGGTTGTGTTTTGTAATTATGATTTGAAAGTATGAGTTGTATTTTGAGTTTGCAGTTGTGATTTGTGGCACTAAATTCAGGGCACTAATGCCCCGAATTTCTATATCAGGTAAAAAAAAAAAACAAACAAAGTTACCAAAACAGGAAATTAGTGCCATTAGTGCTCAACAAATTAGTGCCACAAATCATTTTTCTTTGAGTTTGTGGTGTTTGGAATTATGATTTGAGTGTAGAAAATTTATTTGGTAAAGAGTTTTGAAAATAGTTTTGAAAAGAGTTTTGATTTGAGTGGGAAATTGTTGATGTGACATTTGATATTTGATACAAAAATTTACAACTCATAACTAAACATACAACTCAATTATTTTAAAGCACATAAAAAATTTTAAAATTTTCAGAAAATATTTTTTTCGATTATATAAAAATTAAAAAAATAAATAAAAATCACTATTCCGGTCAACCGACCGGACGACCAGCCGGACATCCCGTCAAGCAAAATTTTCAAAAAAAATTCTGAAAAGCGCGGCTGAGACAGAGCTATCCGCAGAGCTTTTGAAACGTGATTCTAAAGCACTAAACAAACATCATATTCAAACTCTGGTGTAGAAAACTAGTTTGAAAACATAAACAAACAGAGCCAGAGTTTTGAACACAGAGCAATAATGAACGAACACAGAACTTTGAATACAAAGTGACAACGGAGGAACACAAAATTTCACCGCAACAATTGAAGAACATAATATTATTTCACCACCATGTGTAAACTAGAGTTTCTAAACCCTACCAAATAGAAAGTTTTGAAATCCTAGCACAATGAAACAATACCACAAATGTGAATGAAACTGATCAAAAAGAAAAACATGAATAATGGTAACTGTCAAAATAGAGGTAGCAACAAAAAAAAATGTGTATATTATTTTTCTATATAATATATATCAACAATAGATATAGATGTATAATAGTCCAATAAATATAAATTAGAAAAAAAAAGACCTAATAAAAGTATAAATACATAGAACTAATTATGTTATAATTTTTTTTGATAGATTTATTAAGGGGTGGTTTGGGATGTTCTAAATTAGTGTATTTTTTGACTTTTTATGAAAATATATGTAGAAAAGTAGAAAAGAGATGTTGATGTGACTTTAAAAAAATAAAAAGATAGACTAATATAAATTATACCAAATAAGACTTAAATTAAAATACATCTAAATAAAATTTATCAATCAAAATTTTATTTTATATATAATTTTTTATTAACTCATAACATCCTATAGCATAGTGTTACCAGTACGTACAATATTTTCTCAATTTCGAGGCACCGTTTGGGGAGACAGTAAAGTATGAAAACGAAAGGATGAGGACTGTCTTTGTTGGGATGTTGTCTGAATGGAGAAGTCGGAGTAGAAGAACATGCACCTGAGAGCATAAGAGACAAATTACAGAGTCAAAACATTCTCACTGGAAACGAGGAAAAATCAAGGTAGTATTGGGTAAAATTTTAGAATTATTATCCATCCAAAAAAAATTTAGAATTATAATTTTAGAATAAAATTATATTTTAAATTTGTGAGTTTTAGAATTATAATTTAAAAGAAAAAATTTATTTGATTATAAGTTTTGAAAAGAGTTTTAAATTTTTTATGTGACATATGAAATGAGAAAAGTTAATCGGTTATGAATTTTGAAAAAAAATTTCAAAACTTAATTGAAAAATTTATAACTCATAACCAAACACACAATTCAAAACTCTATCGAAAATTTTATTCAAAACTTATAATAAACTATTTTTAAAATTCAATTCAAAAAAATAATTTGTCATTTTAGTCTAAAAAAATAATTTCTATATTTTAAAAATATCAAATATATATATATATATATATATATATATATATATCCAAATAACAAGTGGCGATTAATAATTGTAAAAAAAAAAAATTTGTTTCGATCAACTGGCCTGACAATGTCGGGCCGGTCAACTTGCTCAAGGTTAGAGATCTTTTATTTTAACCCGAGGAGAGTGTGGTAATTTAGTAAGAGCATCTCCAATGGTGAATCAGATTTTTCATCAAATTTATGTAAAAAATGACTCATTTCACCAAATCTGGTATCACATGCTCCAACGGTTCACCTTTCACCAAATCTGTCTCGGGACAACCGGGTGGTCGACCGGCCGGTGGACCAGTTAGGCAAAAAAATTATTTATTTTTTTATTGTTTTAATTGTCTGAACTTTTTTTTGAACTTTCTGAACTTTTTTCGGGACGACCGGGTGGTCGACCGGTTAGGCAAAAAAAATTTTTTTTTTTTTTTTTAACGGTTTGAACTTTTTTCCTGAACTGTTTGAATCTTTTACTGGTTGACCGGTTGGTCAACCAGCCGGTCAACCGGCTGGTCGACCGGTTGTTATAATCCAACGGTCAGTAACAGTGATTTGGTGAAATGCTTCGCCTGTTCTCAGTTTGATGAAATGTTTGGTGAAATCTCATTTTGATATCGATTTGGTGCAACCGTTGGAGCAGTGAACAGTAGCTTTTTCATCAAATTTTGAATTTGATACTGGGTTTGATGAACTATTGGAGATGGTCTAAGGCCTTAATGCATAAGTTTTGATATCTTAGATTTCATTTTTCCTAGGATTAGTTATTTAGATGATAATACATATAGTTTGTAGAGCAAAATTTTCAAACCTAGACAAATTGTACTTAGTGTAAAAAATGTAGGTTTGAATATCTACCTGTGTGTGAGTCTGCGACTTATCACTACATGATTGAGTGACCCTACTATGTAGTTTCACCTAAGGGTCACCTCCAAGGTTAGGAAAGGAGGCAGTGTAGGACCGGAGGACACGTGCCCCTCTGAAATTTTGATAATTATATTAGTATGCCTATATATATAGATCATATCATATATATCCTCTATAAAATTACAATAATATCCATTCTTAAAATTGTAATAGTCCCTCTATCATAAATTTTCCTTCTAATTATAAGGAACCTATTAAAATGAGTCCTTCTATCATACACCTCCAAAAATTATGATTTTATGGTATTGATATTATAAATTTTCATAACCAAATTATTTTCATTCATAACTAAAATGACCATTATATAAATTATAACCAAGCAACATATTTTCAATTATAACAAAAAAGAAAAAAAAAATCACAATATGTCATAACTAATATCAAAATGAGTTATAACTACTCATTATTTGATATATAACCAAAGACCTCTTCAATTATAACCAAAATATCAACCACAAGAAGTTATAAATTATATCTAACATTATAATGTGTCATAACTAAATACCACGAAAATCATAATTGCAACATATGATAGATACTTTTTTTGCAATGTGTTTTTATAGAATTTCTCACCTAAAATATATCATTTCTATCTTAACTTATCTTCTTCTTTTAATTTTCCAAATCCACTGTACGGGGGGAAAATATTCCGGCTACCCGCACTTCCTTTCTTCCAAGTCCCTCAGCTGTCCGATCACCTGAAAGTGCAAAAGCGGTGAGCTACCCGGCGGTGTGTGGCCGGAAAACACCTCCGACGCTCAAGTTAGAACCACACACCTGGAAAAATGACTAGAGAGAAGGGAGAGAGTTTGAGTGTAAGTCTTACTTACAAAAATTGTCCATCGCGTATGGGGGGTGCAGACATGCTTATATACCCTTCTGCGCCCCAAACCTGCTCCCAAAGGTCTCTCAACACGTGGCTCTGCTATCCCATCCGTCAGCATGAATCCTGCTGAGCCTCACCTAATCTCAACTGCCCGCTCACTCTACTAGGAGCTCGGCAGCCGAGCTACATCATCTTGTCCGCCGACGGCCGTGCTATGCTTCATGTCCAAGCACTCCACAAGCTGAGCTCAATGAGGACCGGGCTTCCTGCCGAGCACCGAACAACTCGTGCTTAACTGTGGTCGGCCTTCCTGCCGATCAACCAGGTACCTCGGCTGACCACACCTTTCCGGGCGCCGGTCACTTAACTTGACTGGCTTCGCCTCCGCCAAACATGTAGCTCGGTCAAACCGAGCGTTGCCTCAACCGAGCAATTTCTTTGCAAACTGGGCCACACATCCTTGGCCCAACACTTGCCCGGCCCACATCTGTCCGGCAAAACTCTGTCCGGCCTAAATCTGTCCGGACCAGTACCAGATCATTAATCTCCCTCTCAACTGCCCCTTAATTCCGTCCGCGCTAGCGTGACCGGGATTACCTGTTCCGACTGGGATAAACTCTTCCTCGGCCTCAGCCAGCATACCGTCAACTCTTCAGCCGGAATAAGTCATCTCGACTGGAACCGCAGAGTTGAGCAAACCATCAACTCTTCAGCCGGAGTAAGTCATCTCAGCTGGAACCACGGAGTTGAGCAAACCATCAACTCTTTCAGCCGGAGTAAGTCATCTCGGCTGGAACCTCGCAGTTGAGCAAACCATCAACTCTTCAGCCGGAGTAAATCATCTCGGCTGGAACCGCGGAGTTGAGCAAACCATCAACTCTTCAGCCGGAGTAAGTCATCTCGGCTGGAACCTCGCAGTTGAGCAAACCATCAACTCTTCAGCCGGAGTAAATCATCTCGGCTGGAACCGCGGAGTTGAGCAAACCATCAACTCTTCAGCCGGAGTAAGTCATCTCGGCTGGAACCTCGCAGTTGAGCAAACCATCAACTCTTCAGCCGGAGTAAACCATCTCGGCTGGAATTCCTTAGTTGAGCTAACCATCAACTCTTCAGCCGGAGTAAATCATCTCGGCTGGAATTCCTTAGTTGAGCTAACCATCAACTCTTCAGCCGGAGCAAATCATCTCGGCTGGAATTCCGTAGTTGAGCTAACCATCAACTCTTCAGCCGGAGTAAACCATCTCGGCTGGAATTCCTTAGTTGAGCTAACCATCAACTCTTCAGCCGGAGTAAACCATCTCGGCTGGAATTCCTTAGTTGAGCTAACCATCAACTCTTCAGCCGGAGTAAGTCATCTCGGCTGGAACCTCGCAGTTGAGCAAACCATCAACTCTTCAGCCGGAGTAAACCATCTCGGCTGGAATTCCTTAGTTGAGCTAACCATCAACTCTTCAGCCGGAGTAAATCATCTCGGCTGGACTTCCTTAGTTGAGCTAACCATCAACTCTTCAGCCGGAGCAAATCATCTCGGCTGGAATTCCGTAGTTGAGCTAACCATCAACTCTTCAGCCGGAGTAAACCATCTCGGCTGGAATTCCTTAGTTGAGCTAACCATCAACTCTTCAGCCGGAGTAAACCATCTCGGCTGGAATTCCTTAGTTGAGCTAACCATCAACTCTTCAGCCGGAGTAAGTCATCTCGGCTGGAACCTCGCAGTTGAGCAAACCATCAACTCTTCAGCCGGAGTAAACCATCTCGGCTGGAATTCCTTAGTTGAGCTAACCATCAACTCTTCAGCCGGAGTAAATCATCTTGGCTGGAATTCCTTAGTTGAGCTAACCATCAACTCTTCAGCTGGAGTAAACCATCTCGGCTGGAATTCCTTAGTTGAGCTAACCATCAACTCTTCAGCCGGAGTAAGTCATCTCGGCTGGAACCTCGCAGTTGAGCAAACCATCAACTCTTCAGCCGGAGTAAGTCATCTCGGCTGGAACCTCGCAGTTGAGCAAACCATCAACTCTTCAGCCGGAGTAAGTCATCTCGGCTGGAACCTCGCAGTTGAGCAAACCATCAACTCTTCAGCCGGAGTAAGTCATCTCGGCTGGAATTCCTTAGTTGAGCTAACCATCAACTCTTCAGCCGGAGCAAATCATCTCGGCTGGAATTCCGTAGTTGATCCACTTTCTTTGGCTAAAGAAGGCGAGCAAGGTCCGCTCCGCGACTTCCTACTTGGCGGACAAGAAGCTCGGCCAAGGAACTCCAAGGAAGGCGAGCAAGGTCCGCTCCGCGACTTCCTACTTGGCGGACAAGAAGCTCGGCCAAGGAACTCCAAGGAAGGCGAGCAAGGTCCGCTCCGCGACTTCCTACTTGGCGGACAAGAAGCTCGGCCAAGGAACTCCAAGGAAGGCGAGCAAGGTCCGCTCCGCGACTTCCTACTTGGCGGACAAGAAGCTCGGCCAAGGAACTCCAAGGAAGGCGAGCAAGGTCCGCTCCACGACTTCCTTCTTGGCGGACAAGATGCTCGGCCAAGGAACACCAAGGAAGGCGAGCTAGGTCCGGTCCGCGACTTCCTTCTTGGCGGACAAGAAGCTCGGCCAAGGAACTCCAAGGAAGGCGAGCAAGGTCCGCTCCGCGACTTCCTTCTTGGCGGACAAGAAGCTCGGCCAAGGAACTCCAAGGAAGGCGAGCTAGGTCCGCTCCGCGACTTCCTACTTGGCGGACAAGATGCTCGGCCAAGGAACTCCAAGGAAGGCGAGCAAGGTCCGCTCCGCGACTTCCTACTTGGCGGACAAGATGCTCGGCCAAGGAACTCCAAGGAAGGCGAGCAAGGTCCGCTCCGCGACTTCCTACTTGGCGGACAAGAAGCTCGGCCAAGGAACTCCAAGGAAGGCGAGCTAGGTCCGCTCCGCGACTTCCTACTTGGCGGACAAGATGCTCGGCCAAGGAACTCCAAAGAAGGCGAGCAAGGTCCGCTCCGCGACTTCCTACTTGGCGGACAAGATGCTCGGCCAAGGAACTCCAAGGAAGGCGAGCAAGGTCCGCTCCGCGACTTCCTACTTGGCGGACAAGATGCTCGGCCAAGGAACTCCAAGGAAGGCGAGCTAGGTCCGCTCCGCGACTTCCTACTTGGCGGACAAGATGCTCGGCCAAGGAACTCCAAGGAAGGCGAGCAAGGTCCGCTCCGCGACTTCCTACTTGGCGGACAAGAAGCTCGGCCAAGGAACTCCAAGGAAGGCGAGCAAGGTCCGCTCCGCGACTTCCTACTTGGCGGACAAGAAGCTCGGCCAAGAAACTCCAAGGAAGGCGAGCAAGGTCCGCTCCGCGACTTCCTACTTGGCGGACAAGAAGCTCGGCCAAGAAACTCCAAGGAAGGCGAGCAAGGTCCGCTCCGCGACTTCCTACTTGGCGGACAAGAAGCTCGGCCAAGGAACTCCAAGGAAGGCGAGCTAGGTCCGCTCCGCGACTTCCTTCTTGGCGGACAAGAAGCTCGGCCAAGGAACTCCAAGGAAGGCGAGCAAGGTCCGCTCCGCGACTTCCTTCTTGGCGGACAAGAAGCTCGGCCAAGGAACTCCAAGGAAGGCGAGCTAGGTCCGCTCCGCGACTTCCTACTTGGCGGACAAGATGCTCGGCCAAGGAACTCCAAGGAAGGCGAGCAAGGTCCGCTCCGCGACTTCCTACTTGGCGGACAAGATGCTCGGCCAAGGAACTCCAAGGAAGGCGAGCAAGGTCCGCTCCGCGACTTCCTACTTGGCGGACAAGAAGCTCGGCCAAGGAACTCCAAGGAAGGCGAGCTAGGTCCGCTCCGCGACTTCCTACTTGGCGGACAAGATGCTCGGCCAAGGAACTCCAAGGAAGGCGAGCAAGGTCCCTTATTCTCTATATTATTTCGGACACATTAAAGTTCTTCGGCAAAAGTAATTCACTTCGTGGCCGGGGTACGCCTTCGCCATCCAAATCTTCTAAGCGGTATGGCCCCTAGCCCGCCTGATCGGTTATCTTGTATTGCCCTTCCTAGTTTGCCCCTAGCTTGCCCTCACCAAGTCTTTGTATAGAGGAAGAAGCACAGCTAGGCGGGGTGGAGGCATTACGACCTCGTCACTGGAACGCCGGCACCCTCTGAGCTTCCCGCCGGCGAGCCCGCTCCTTCAGGACCACCCTCAAATCCTCTGAACGAGTGGAATAAGAATACCTCGACGTCGTCGTCGGACGTGAGGGTTGATAAGTACTGTCTTACGCGCTAGACTTCTCTTCGTGCGCGTCGGAATCTCCAACCTTCTAACTTCTGGTGATGGAGAGGGTTGGAGTATGCCGCTGGCTCTGGCTGCCTGAACGGCGGGGTTGGGTGTACTTACTGTGGTCTCCTACTCCAGCTACACCCTTACCCTTGACATGCCGCTTGAGGTCCTCCATCTCCGCCGCCATTCTCCGGATGGCGGCGTCTTAGTCCCTTAGCTTGTGTTCCAGACGCCTGGCGTGCGATTCTCTCAGCCGCCGGTGTCCGTCTGGACTCCGTGAATGACCATAGCTTCTCTCGGGCTTATCCCGCGCGTCTCCCGACTGTCCTCCTGGGAGTGTCTCCAGGTTCGCCATCGGAAGAATGTCGGGATGTTTTTTCTCTTCGTCTGCCCGACTCCGGGATGACTCCGTCGATGGCGGACACTTGAATCTCCTCGTTATTCGCCATAGAAGGCGATCAGATGAGCTTCGGAAGACAAGGTTTTATCTGTCAGATTCCCACAGACGGCGCCAATTGTACGGGGGGAAAATATTCCGGCTACCCGCACTTCCTTTCTTCCAAGTCCCTCAGCTGTCCGATCACCTGAAAGTGCAAAAGCGGTGAGCTACCCGGCGGTGTGTGGCCGGAAAACACCTCCGACGCTCAAGTTAGAACCACACACCTGGAAAAATGACTAGAGAGAAGGGAGAGAGTTTGAGTGTAAGTCTTACTTACAAAAATTGTCCATCGCGTATGGGGGGTGCAGACATGCTTATATACCCTTCTGCGCCCCAAACCTGCTCCCAAAGGTCTCTCAACACGTGGCTCTGCTATCCCATCCGTCAGCATGAATCCTGCTGAGCCTCACCTAATCTCAACTGCCCGCTCACTCTACTAGGAGCTCGGCAGCCGAGCTACATCATCTTGTCCGCCGACGGCCGTGCTATGCTTCATGTCCAAGCACTCCACAAGCTGAGCTCAATGAGGACCGGGCTTCCTGCCGAGCACCGAACACTCGTGCTTAACTGTGGTCGGCCTTCCTGCCGATCAACCAGGTACCTCGGCTGACCACACCTTTCCGGGCGCCGGTCACTTAACTTGACTGGCTTCGCCTCCGCCAAACATGTAGCTCGGTCAAACCGAGCGTTGCCTCAACCGAGCAATTTCTTTGCAAACTGGGCCACACATCCTTGGCCCAACACTTGCCCGGCCCACATCTGTCCGGCAAAACTCTGTCCGGCCTAAATCTGTCCGGACCAGTACCAGATCATTAATCTCCCTCTCATCCACCTAAAATGGTTACTCCTCAATATTTGTATAAAATTTAATCTCAAATCGTTTAATTTAAGATTCACATTTATTAAAATGGACTTTTAATATTTAAGTTTAATAATATATCATCGTTGTTTGTTATGAGAACAAAACAAAATCAATATTGTCATTAATTTGTGTCTGCTCTTCCCCAAATTTCTGACTCCGCCACCATCTGGGGTCTTGACTCCTTAAAATCTAATCTCAGATATCACCCCTCTATGATTAGGCCTTTAAAATCTTATATTTTAAATTTCTTAATTCTTATATTTTAATGAAATCTTACAATGTGCAATATTCAAATGCTACACATTAGTCCATTTTAACATGCGAATGAGATTCTCTTCCATTCATATATATTTTAAATTTCTTAATTCTTATATTTTAATGAAATCCTACAATGTGCAATCTTCAAATGTTACACATTAGTCCATTTTTAACATGCGAATGAGATTCTCTTCCATTCATATATAGACTAGAGAGGAGTTGTTGGGCATGAAGCCCATATATGAACTTTATTTTAATTATTTGAATAGTTTACTTCCAAAAAAATTTGTATATATTATTCATAAAAAAATATATATTAAATCAATATGATAATTGTATTATTTTTATTTTATTGTGTTTATTTTTTAAAAAATAAATGATATATTTTCAAAAATACATTTACTATTCATTTTTTTAAAAGCATAAACACTATAAAATGAAAATGTTATAATTATTAAATCAACCTAATTTTTTTTTATAAATAATATATACAAAAAATCTTAAAAAATAAATGATTTAGACCATTGAAACGGCACGCGTGGTAGGCCCCACGAGCTTGGACAACGATTGGAGAGAGTCTCGTCCCTTTGACATAATTATATTGGTCTCTATTGAAATTTTAATTCACTTAACAATTAGATCATTTTTCATCAATAATTAAATAGTTATATGAATGAAAAATAATAGTGAGAATGCAGTGTAATTATAGAAAAAAAAAATGTAATAAGTAAATAATTGTGGGACCTTTTTTTGGGATCTCAAACATTTTCCTTCTAGAATATATATTTATCATTATTTATATGTCAATGTTTACTCACCATTGCATTAGTTTTAGTCCATTCAACCTTACTAAAAAATAATGCATTGTAATTATGTCAAAAGTGTGACTATATTTTTTTCAAAACTTAAGGGAGGTGAATATAATTTTTCCTAAGAAAAATTATGATTTTTTGTAGTGAATGTTATGAATAGAAAAATTGTAGTTGCACTCCTAAAATTATAAATGACAAAATTATAATTTGTTAGTGATAAAAAATATATGAAAAATGATATACAAGTCCATTTTCTAGACTCATTTTCTAGATCCAATGATGTGCAAGTGATATGATTGGTTGATGATTAGAAAAAATATAACAGAGAATTTATTTTTTAATATCCTAATTGATTGTCACATCACTAAACCTAAAAATTATGTCTAATTTTTAATCTTAAATAGCAATGCTCAAATCTATATCTATACTATATATTAAGCAAAATGGGGTTTTTAACCCCAGGCCTTGTGAGAGTTCCAATCTCCCAATCTAAATTTCCTGATTTTTTTATTTTTTTTTAAAAAAAAAACCTTAGCATTTATTAACTTCTCCTAATCCCCAAATTTTACCCTCATAATAACATTTTAATGCATTAAGAACAAGTATAAAAAAAATTCTTTGAAATTCAACACATATGAATTTTTTGAAAAGTGCCAACACATATGGCCCCGTTTGGTGTAGCTGTTAAAATAGCTTATAGATTATAGCTTAACAGATTATAGATTATGACTTTAATCAGAAGTTGTTAATCTGTTTGGTGTAGCTGTTGGATTATAGATTTAAGTTACTGAGTAGTGTTTGTTAAATAAGCTGTGAAATAGCTTTTTCAATTAATTTTTATTTTTTATTTGTCTACATTTCTCATAAAAAATAATAATAATAATCTATAGTCCATTTGAGTCTTTTTCTATTTTTAAAAAAATAAAAAATAAAAAAATTTAAGAGTATAACCATAAATTAACATGTCCACAGCAGAAACTGATAATCAGAAGCAAGGGGTGAGCAGCTTCTCAAAATCAGCTTTTTTGAGTTAAAATAAGCTGTTAGAATCAGAAGCCGTTTGAAATAAGTTTAACCAAACAGTCCAAAATAACTTTTTCAAAGCTAAAAGCCATAAGTTGGCTCTGAAAAGCTGAAACAAACACCCCCATGATTATTATCCCTTATAATAACACTTTAATATATTAAGAACAAGCATAAAAAAAATTTCTTGAAAAGTTCAACACATATGATTATTATCAAAATATTAAACTTTAATATAATATAATAAAAAAAAGAAGACATTTAATTCCTTGAAAAGTCCAACACATGATTATTATCAAAATATTAAACTTTAATATAATATAAAAAAGGAAAAAAAGAAGACATTTAAAAAAAAAAAAAAAGACATGTAAAAATCGCAATTCACATCTATACTATATATTAAGCAAAATGGGGTTTTTAACCCCAAGTCTTGTGGGAGCTCCAATCTCCCAATCTAAATTTCCTAATTTTTTGATTTTTTTTATAAAAAAAACCTTAGCATTTATTATCTTCTCCCAACTTCCAAATCTTACCCTCATAATAACACTTTAATGCATTAAGAACAAGTATAAAAAAAATTCTTTAAAATCCAACACATATGAATTTCTTGAAAAGTCCCAATACATATGATTATTATCCCTCATAATAACACTAGACATTTAAAAATCGCAATTCACATATATAGATAACTAGCCTATCGCCCGTGCTATGCACGAGATAATTATAGATATTTTATATTAGTTTTAGATTTTTTTTAATATATAAATTATGTTTTTTAAGATTTTTTATAAAAATAATTTAACAATCTTATCACTAACCATAGTGTATGAGAGAAGTTGAAAAATGTGTTGCAGTAACTATACATGGATTGTATCTATAATCATTTGTATGATGGGATTTTAAATGCTGATTAGGGAATTTTGACCAAATCAATAAATGCGGGCATGTGGAAAGACATGTGGATTGAAAAAATTTAATAAATGTTGATTAGGAGATTTTGACCAAATCAATAAATGCAGAATTTTTTTTAAAATAAAAAATAAAAAATTTAGAAAATTCAGATTGAGATATTGAAACTCTCACAAGCCTTGTAGTATAGATAATATAATATATATATATATATATATATATATAGATTATAAGATGAGAGAAATAAAGTGCTATTTTATTATAATGGAGGAGATCTTATAAAAAAAACGTGTAGACATGAATGCCCTCCTATTTTATTGTGTTTACAATTATCTATATATGTGAATTGTGATTTTTAAATGTTTTTTTTTTAAATGTCTTTTTTTTTTCCTTTTTTATATTATATAAAAGTTTAATATTTTGATAATAATCATATGTGTTTGACTTTCTAAGAAATTAAATGCCTTTTTTTTATTATATTATGTTAAAATTTAATATTTTGATAATAATCATATGTGTTGGACTTTTCAAGAATTTTTTTTTATGTTTGTTCTTAATGTATTAAAGTGTTATTATGAGGGATAATAATCATATGTGTTGGAACTTTTCAAGGAATTCATATGTATTGGATTTCAAAGAATTTTTTTTATGCTTGTTCTTAATACATTAAAGTGTTATTATGAGGGTAAGACTTGGGAGTTTGGAGATGTTAATAAATGCTAAGATTTTTTTTTTAAATCAAAAAATCAGGAAATTTAGATTGGGAGATTGGAGCTGTCACAAGGCTTGAGGTTAAAAACCGCCTTTTGCTTAATATATAGTATAGATTGTAAATATATTAAGAAAAATGAGGTTTCTAAACCCCAAGCCTTGTGGGAGCTCCAATCTCTCAATCTTAATTTTTAAAATTTTTTATTTTAAAAAAAAAAACCTCAGCATTTATTGATTTGGTCAAAATCTCCTGATTAGCATTTATTAACTTTTTTCAATCCACATGCCTGCATTTATTGATTTGGTCAAAATCTCTGATTAGTATTTAAAACCCCCTCATACAAATAATTATAGATACAGCCCATGCATAGTTACTGCAGTAGCCTTTTTAATTTCTCCTGTACACTATGGTTAGTGATAAGATTGTTAAATTATTTTTATAAAAAATCTTAAAAAACATAATTTATATATTAAAAAAAATTAAAACAAATATAAATATTTATAATTATCCCGTGCATAGCACGGATGATAGGCTAGCTATATATTAAAGAAAATGAGATTTCTAACGAGAAGAACCTTGTGAAGCTCAAAACGCTCCCATTATTTTTTTAGAATTCTTATTTTTTAAATAATTAAAAAAAAAATCTATTGACTAACTTTTATTGAATCGTCAAAAAAAAAAAAAAAAAATCTTATCATGCCTTAATTTACACATTTTAAAAGAAAAGTTAATTAATCTGTTTATAAATTTAAATTTAGAAATTTGAAAAGGAAAGTTAACTAATCAGTTTTAAAATTTTAAAAAAAAAAATCTTCTAACTTTTATTGAATCATTTAACCCAAAAAAATAAATAAATTATTATGCCTTAAAATTTACACATTTCAAAAAGAAAATTAATTAATCTATTAAAATTTTAAATTTAAAAAATTGAAAATGATCATTTTTAAAATTTAGATTTTTGTACCATTAACATATAAGAATGAATTCACATCTTCCATAGATTATTTGTCTTGATATTTATTTTTTTAAATAATTAAAAAAAATTATTGATTAACTTTTATTCTCTCATAATGTGATTGACGATCCATTTTAAGAACTTGCCTACCAAATATTATATAAGTTTTTTTTAATAGTGTATATCAATACAATAAATGATCCAAAGCTAGTGCTAGTTTCTCACCAACACTATGCTTGATTTCCCTTTTTATCCTTTTTTCTTTCTCATCCTTATTGATGTATTCCCATATGTATTGTATGGTTTCGTCATCAATAAAGATTTTCTTTGCATATCAAAAAAAAAAAAAAATGATCCAAAACTCCTTTCAAACATTGATGATATGTTTTAGTTCATGATTTTGGGTAGAAATTTTGAAAGAAAAAATAAAAATGTGTGTGAAATTAAGTAAAATATAATTATATTTTGTTTATATTTTACATATTTTTTTCCTTTCTCATTCCAAATTCATATCCAAATCCATGAACCAAACATAACATAAAATTGGGTACATATTTTCCATACTATATATATATATATTAAGAATAATGTTTGAGGGCTACAATTTTTGTGGCTCAAATGGTTCAAAACTGCCAAAACGACGTCGTTTTGTCATGTTTTGTGCCTAAAACGACGTCGTTTTGACAGTTTTGAGCCATTTGAGCCACAAAAATTGTGGCCCTCTACCATTGCCCATATTTTAATTATGTACTCCAAACTCTTATCACACACATCTCTTCCTATAATAATGATTGAAATCTATTTTAGTTGATATCTCAAAGATTAGTTATAGAATCAAAGAAAATGTATAGGTCTTAAAGTTTTAAAATAAAAATTTTATGTTAGAATTTGTCCAAATGTAATTCTCTTAATATTTATAATTTTTTTTATTGATTGATAAAAAGTACCGTAAACATTAAGATTTTTTTTTAATGATACTGAGTTATTAAAATATGATGTATTACAAACTTAAACCAAGAATTGTTGGGGAAAAAAAAAATCAGCTCGAATTAGATTTTGTAGATTAATTTTTAATATTTAATCCAATATTGAAATCTCAAACTACCTCATTCCTATCACGAACCGATAAAGACAATTTTTAATGATTATGTAAATGTCATATTGGTAAATATTGAGTTGAGTAGTTTCTAGGTCACTTCTAATGTTTAGTCTAACACCACAAATCAATCATAATCCATTTTCATGTAAGAGTTATAACATATGACAATTTACAATTTTGAGTACAAAAATTTTTAGGCTTTATAAAATAAGAAAAAAAATAGTATATTAACAAATGTAATTTACTACTATCATATGGTAAATTAAAATTACGAAATTTATAAAACGAAATGTATTTATATTTTATTGTAAATATAATTATAATTTATTTTTTATTTTTATGAATTAAATTATGACATGCAGTTTTTTTATTAAGAACTTAGAACACATAATTAATGATATTAGAATAAAAATCTTCTCTTATGTATAATTCGGATAAAAATGAATAAAATTTAATTATTTATAAATAATTTTAACTATATATTTTAAATAAATTTTTATATTATTATTTTAATTTAACATTTAATTTTTAATTATTTATTTATATCCGTGCATAGCACGAATAACATGGTAGTTATATTTTTATACAAAATGCATATTATTTTCGAGATTCACACTGTAGATTGCTCCTTCAATGAAGTTTGCCAAAGGATGCGTGCAAGCATTTAAGGGCACTTTTTTATAAAAAAAAAAAAAAAAAAAGATGTTGACGCAGGTAATACTTTGTTCCTTAAAATTTTTAAATATGTAATAATATTATTTACTCAATTGTTTTAGGATAATTATGTGATATTGCTTATCTAATGTATCAAACCAATTATATAGTAAGAAATGTCTGAGTGAGACATACCGACATATATTTATTAAGTAATTAATCTTTGCTATAATTTTTGATTAATCACATAAATAATATCATGTGATATTTTAAGGATATATAATAATTTTTTATGTAATGCTATCCCATTAAATATTCCAAAAAAGAAAGAAACAAAAGAATTTAGGCTCTGTTTGTTTGAGTTTTGAAACTTTAGCTTCAGTCATTGATATTTGTTTGTAGCTTTCAAAAATTAATTACACGCTCACTTTTGAAAACTCGGTCGAAAATGAGAAAATTTGAACTAACCAGTCGTCCCGTCCGGCCAGTTGATATAATTTCAAAATTCACAAACTCAAAATACAACTCATATTGTCAAATCATATTTAAAAAGTTTTACCGAACACTATCTTATACTTTTTCTTTTCCGTTTCCTTTTTTCCTTTTCCTTTTCTTTTCTTGTATCAGAGTTTAGATGGTAGACACCAACAATTGATTGGGCAAAGAGGGGATAGAATCCAATGCTTCAATGATGACAAGCTTATTTTATTTCTAGACTTCTTTAAAGATTACGGTAAATTACAAATATTGAAATTTATTTAAAATATAAATTATTTTTTTGTAACTTTAGTAATTATATATTGTATAGAAAATAACTCTTTTATTAAATAATATCATGTGAAATAACCTTTCAAGTTTCTAATTACATAACAAATAACTCTTTTATTAATAAATTATTAAGTTAATTAATAATTTTTAATGATGTCAGAAATATATTTCAATTAATAATTTGTATAATTTTTTATTGTATAAGAAAATAGTTAATAAAAATTTCATTTTATCTAGTTAATTCAGTCAAATAAAAAATACTAATAAGAATTATTTGTAATTTTTAAAATTATAAAAGATAATCCGTATTTTAAATAAATTTCAAAAATATTTTTTGTATTTACCCTTAAGATTATAATTGTAAATTGTGAGTGAACATAATAGTGTGACTGTTCACGTCCAATTGCATTTTCTTTTATCTTTTTGTTTGAAATTCAGTTCTCATATCATTGCTGGACCCTGGTGCGTTAGGAGGAAAAAAATCTAGCAATAAAGAAAATTATTTATAAACATAAATTTTATACAAAATAATGTGAGACTGATATATCTAAAATAATAAGTTATTTTGATAGAATTTTTTAAGATTGGATTTTTCTCAATTTTAAATATCAATTTGATCGTTACGTTTGAGTGCATGAGCTTAGAAAGTGTCTAATTTTAATGATTTGAACTGTTCATTTTATAAGATCTTCCGTGTATGTTATTCTTAAAAAACATTAAGACATTTCAATAATTGTAATTTTTTTATTTTATCGCGTTTGTCTTCGAAAAAATAGATAACAAAAATGTTTTTTAAAAGAGTAAACACTTACATCCCTGACATTTGGGTTTAATACATATCATCCCTTAACGTTTGGAAAATTACACTAACGCCTAGTCATTGTAATTATTTAGACCGATTGAAAATATTGAACTCATGCACTTTCTCTTTTCATACTTTGCTTTACTTCTTTTGTTTTTTTTTTTTTTTCTTTTCCTTTGCTTTACTTTTTTTTTTTAATATAATTTTTTCTGTTTTTCTACTAAGAATTGTTGCATTTTTATATAAGTAAGGAGTTGTGAAATAAGACTATTAACCACAAGGGTAAAAATGTAATTTTTAGAATGTCAAGAGAGTGAGATGTAATTGGACCAAACCTCAGAAGGTGTCAGTGTAATATACCCTTTTTTAAAATAAACCATCAAATTTTCGGAGACAAAAGTAAAAAAAAAATGAAAATATTACTGTTACCCAAAAGACAACCTAAGGATGGGTGAATTAAGTTTTTATAATTAAAATTAATAATACCCTAATAAAAATTATGACTAGCACAATAGATAAATATAATTAATGAAATAAAAATAATTAAAACAAGTGTCTTAACAACTATGTTAGTTAATGATTTTAGCACAGTAAAAATGTGAAATATAGCTATGACAATTTAAAATAAAATAAAATAAAGAGATAAGGGAGAGAGAGACAAACAAATTTATAGTAGTTCGACTTTAACTCGGCCTACGTCCACTACTCAAGTTTCACTTGAGATTTTCCACTATACTCTAGCTTCACAAGGTGTTAGCAACCTTTTCACAGATAGAGCAATCCTTCACAGATTTTATACTGATTTTCTAAGTCAAGAACACTGAGTATACTACACTCTTACAAGGTTGAAAAGAATGTGTTTTTACTTTTATAGAAAGCTACAAGAATTATCTCTCAAAGATAGATATAAAAATGAAACTCTGATTTTTCTGTAAACCTCACACAGGAAAGATGGGCTTAAAACTATAAGACTTAGTGTATAATTTCTGAGAATAGATGTGAGTGATTATAGATCAAACAATATTTTCAGGTTTTTGTAACTTGTTTACATTAGAGGTTTTGATATATATAATGAAAATTATAGCCGTTTATAGCCGTTGTAGTCATTTAAATTTATAGCCGTTTATAGCCATTGTACTCCATCATTACTAATTTGAATATCTTCCACTTGAACCTTTTGAACCTTTTGAACTATTGTTGTGCTGGGCTGTTTGAACATTTGTTTTGGGCTATTTGAACTTCTGATTTAATCAAATATTAAATACATTCTAACGACATTTAGAATAAAAGTTTAGGTGAGAAATAATGGGACAAAATAAATTTTGATTTTATTCAAACATAAAATCATCAAAATAAATGTTGGTTCTATTTTTCTCTTTCAAATAAATCATCAAAATAAATTTTGATTCTATTTTTCTCTTTTAAATAAATCATCAAAATAAATTTTGAGTCTATTTTTCTCTTCTAAATAAATTAAAACATAATTAAATAAATCATTAAAATAAATAAGTCTAACAATTACATTTGTCATATCGATCTGGTTCTTTTCATAGATGACATACACAAAGTATCTTACAAAAAAAAACAGTTTGAATAATCAAAATATAACCCTTGATGAGTCTTATGAACCCAAAGATAACAATAAAATTCAAATTTAAACATAAGATAAACCTAACGTAATTTGTTATTCAAAATAAATAGATACAAATCTATAACATTGTTTTATATAATCTTTTGCATAATTTTTTTATTTAGATATTGTCACTCATGAAATAAAGTGTAATCAATTTTGACCTTGCAAATGTTCAATGCTGTCATGTGTTTGCCTTTTTCCTTTTTGTTCTTTTATGCATTATTATCAAGCTCCAATAATTAAGTGCTCCGAGATTGTTGGTAGGGTGATGTCTAAATAAAAGGCTTTATATAGAAAAAATTGAAAACATGACCACTATACATCTATAGGGTCAATATGGTCCGGTTTGAATTGATTTAAGATGAAATTATGATTAATTTATTGTTTATGATTTTATAAAAATTAGAATTAAATCAAATCATTAAACACATGAAACGAATCTGAACCAAACTATTTAAATACATTTTTGTTCAATTTCGAATCAAGGCTTCACATAATCTATTCAAATATATATACATATATATATAATATTTAAAAAAAAATTCACATATCATAAATTTTAAAAATAATGATATGATGGCCATCAAACAAACTATTGTACAATAAAATAACCATAAAAATAATAATAAAATGACCATCAATCAAACAAACAAACATTGTTCAACAAGCATAAAAACATGCCCATCGTATTTGGAAAAATAATATTATTGGCCATCAAACAAACAAACAAACAAACTACTACTCAACAATTTTTCAAACAAACAAACATTGTTCAACAAACATAAAAATAAGATGCCATAAAAATAATAATAACATGATCATTAAACAAACTACTCAACAAATTTTTAAAACTTAAACTTTCAAAACGTAAAAATACACATTGTTCTACTATTAATTTAAATAAATATAATATTTAGAAAAAAAACATATGTTGTTTAAGTTATACAGTTCAATTTGGTTCAAATCTAGAATCGTGAATCTAAATTTAGAACCAATCCGTAGAGACCGATTTCCTAATATTTCAAACCAAGATTGAACCATGAATTAAAAAAAATAAAACCAAACCTATCGGATTGGTTTGGATCCATTCGGTTTGCAAATTGTTTGATTTACTTGTTTAGCCCTATCTACCTGTGCAAAAAATGATTCATCCCCATAATATCTCCCTCTCCAATTTCACCCCCTAATGATATGAAATTAGAGGTTAAAAATGAAAGAAAGAGGAGTATGGGACCACTTCACATAAGTCTTACCCACGTCATTAAGGATGGAATTGAGGAGTCTCAATTGGAGAGATGTAACATCTCTAATACATGTGCATGCTTATTATAAGACACACCAAATTGATGTGAATTAATCGTATCTTAAACTCTATTTGTTTTGACCGAAAATATTTTATTGTTTTTTAATGTTTGATAAGATAAAAAATAAAAATTAATAAAAATAATTTTTGTGATCAAATATTTTATGTTGGAAGAAATTACAAAAAATCTCAGAGTTTTACTTTCCTAACAAAATAAACTAGTAATTTTATCAATTTAAACCTTAATATTTTGATTTATTTTTAATTTAAATCATTCGCTTGTTTCCGTCAAATAATATTTTAGCAATTAAACTTAATGTATGTATTCATAAATATCTAAAATATTCTTTTTTATTTAGTTTAATGATTAAAATATTATTTTTTATTGATTTTACTTAACAAAAATAGACATATGATTTACATTGAAAACAAATTAAAATATTAAAATTAAAAATACAAGGGTAGATTTTGTTACAATAGTCAGATATTTTTTGTAATTTCCCCCTTATACTATCATTCCTATATTTTTCATATTCACTACATGTTAGCCAAACTCAAAAATCCTAAGACATGAAAAAATTTATAATAAAAATAAAAGAATAATGGTATGATAATATATCAATATTGTTTAATGTGACATCTTATGCGACAATAACTACATTACTTCACCATTTATTTTAAAATAAAAAATATTAATATTTTGGGTTTGTTTGGGATGTGAGTTGGTCTTTTGACTTTATCCTGAGACTAAAAAGCCTCATTTGGAATAGATTTTTTGGTTTTTTTAACTTTTGTGAGAGAAAAATTAAAATGACTATGAATTGGATGTGACATTTATCCTATTTGATTAAAGTAGTCTATTTTATCCTATATAATTATTTTAGTCTCAACCTTTATCCCAAACGTGGCCAAGGGCTTGTCACATAATATAGTCAACATTAGTCAAAAGAAAATATGATATTCCAATATAATCACCATATCATTAGTGAGAAGAAAAAGGGCTAAAAAAATAATCGACTTAAAACAATTTTTTGTTTGTTGTTTGTAAAACTAACCAAAAAAAATGCTATTCGTGTTTAAATTTTGAATTTTGCTGATTTGTCAATTTTATTTAGGCAAGCAGTCAGACATTAGGGCTCGTTTGTTTTTAAAATTAGGTTGGGTATGATTGTATTATGAGAATTATTAGTGAGGAAACAAAGAAAAATTATGTTTGTTTGATGATTACTGGATAAATAAAAATTGGCCATGGCTTCTGTCCAGTCCGGGATCGGACTGGACCGTACTGTTGGGCCCGTGGGGGCCCACCACGGGTCCCGTTTTGATAATCTGAACCGTTCAATGTGTAGAACTCGTCGAGTACTATATGCCTGTGAAAAATCACGTTGATCGGATATTGATAGCTATGTGAACAAAACAGTTTTTTATCAACCGTTAATTTTTTCACCGTCTATTTTTTTTTATACAAAACTGATTTGATCACATAACTATCGATATCCAATCAACGTGATTTTTTACAAGCATGTAGTACTCGACGAGTTCTACATATTGCACGGTTCAGATTTTCAAAACGGGACCCGTGGTAGACCCCCACGGGCCCAACAGCACCGTCCAGTCCGATCCCGGACTGGACAGAAGCCGGACCCATAAAAATTCATGTTTGTTTTGTTATTCAATGATGTGATTACTATATAAAATTTTATAAATACCCTTACGTTGTATTTGGTTGGGAAATTTGCGGAAAGATTTGGAAAGTGAAAGGGAAAAGTTGTGTGAAATTAGGTAAAATATAAGAATTTGTATTCACATTTCACCCACATTTTCTATTTCTCTTTCCAAATCCCTCCACAAATCTCTCAACCAAACACAACATTAGTGCTTTTGATATATTTTATAAATATCAAAATTTATATTTTAATATTTAAAAATTACATTTCATAAATATATAATTTTTTTGGTATAATTTTATTATTATATTATTATACAATGTGTTTGTTTTTAGAGGTAGGGCCTTGAGACTGGACTATTAGGATGTGTTTGATTGGAGGGATAAGGAGGGGACTATTTACTGTGCAGATTGTAATTTGGGAGAAGTATTTAGGGTGGGTTTGGGAAGTGGGTTGGCTTTTTGGCTTTTTGGCTTTTTTGGCTATTTTAGCCTGGGCTTAAAAGCTTGGTTTGGGAAGGGCTTTTTGGCTTTTTGGCTTTTTTGAGTTTTTTTGTGAGAGAAGAGTGTAATGATTATGGGTTGGATGTGATGTTTTGTTTTTTTGGGGCTAAAATAGCTTGTTTTGTCTTTTGTGGCTATTTTAGCCCCAACCCACTTGACAAACGTTAATCCGGCATTTGTTTTTTTTTTTAGTCCGCCAAATATAGAGTTTGATCGGACTCCTTATCCCCCATACGCGGAACTATTGTATCCTGGGAGAGGGGGAGACAATTTTCAGAGAACTGTCCACTGTTGGGACTAAATGGTGAAATGACCATTTTGATCATCTACTATTTAATTATGTATTATATTTAGTAAAATTCAATAAAATTTAAATGCCTCAATTTAAAAATAAAATAATTTTATTTAACTTTTTATTGATGTTTTATTTTAAAATTTTGTTTATATTTTATTTAACTTCATTATTTAAATTTTAATAGATGTTTTATTTAATTTCATTGTTTAATTATTATTATTTTTAAAAATAAATTTATTTAAAATTTTAATTAAAAAAATAACATATACTTTTATTGATATTTTATTTATTTTATTTTTAAAAAATAAATTTATTTAATTGTATAAAAAATAAAATAAAATAAAATTTTATTTAATCTAGCTAAAAATAATTAAAATATTAAAGATATGTTTAATATTGTTATTACTTAGTAAACAATTGAAAAAATGGTAAAATAGTCTTTTTTCATTTATTATATTCAGTCCGTCCAACCAAATATTGGATTCACTAAAAATAGTCTTTTTCAGACATCTAATCCTATGAAAAAAACAAACATGGGATACACATCCAATCCAACCAAATAATCCGGGAGATTCATAGTCCCCATATTTAAGTCCGATAAATTTTAATTTCTTATCCAGTCCATCCAATCAAACACACCCAAGCCTACTAGGACGTTAATATCAAGTTTGTTTTCAAAGTGGGGCTTAGACTTGATAGTCCTTGAAATTAACATGGGTGAATTTCAAAACTAGTGGGAGAATTAGCTTAGAAAATGGTCATTTACCCATGTTGTGTGTTGTGTACGTGTGTTTTTTTTCTATTTTTTATTTTATCACGTCATTTTTTCTTTTATATATAAAAAAATATTAAAATAATATAATGCAAAAAATATATATATATATATATATTTGTAAAATATAATTTTAATATTAAAATATATCAAAAACATTAAAGGGTATTTATGGTATTTCATATAGTTAATCCACTCACTAAAATATATCACAAACAAACACAATTTTGTTCTTACTTTCCTCACTAACAATCCACACACTAATAATTCTCTCACTAAGTGCATGTTTGGCACAGCTTATAATCAGCTTATTCCAGCTTTCAGCTTAATTTAAGCTATTTTGATGTGTTTGGTTTAGTTTATAGCTTATAGCTTATAACTTTTTGGAAGTCAGAAATCAGCTTATTCTTTGAGTGGGGCAGGAGATGCTTTAAGAATAAGCTGGAAATCAGCTTAAGCTCTTTGTTATAAGCTATAAGCTGTTTAGGCATAAGCTATAAGCAGTTTTCCACAGCTCTACCAAACAGGGCCTAATAATCCATACACTACTTATCTTATTTAATCTAAATTTGAAAACAAACGAATCCTTAACTCACTACTAATCCCACAGTGAGAGGCCTATCATCATATGGTGTTTGGGATTATGAGTCCATTGCCATAATTTGAAAACGAACATGAAATTAGCAAACCCAACACACTAACAAACCCAGTCCCAAATCTGAAAACAGACAGGACCTAGAGTCACTATTTTATTAATAAAAATTGGGAAATTTTTTTAATTTAAAAATTAATGTAAAAATAATAACAAATATATATAAAGGTAAAGAAAACGATATTTCATATCCCTATAAGAGAAAAATATTTAAAAAATTTATGCTGAAAAATAATAAAATTAAGGGTGTATTACACAAACTTTTCTTGATATTTAGAGAAAACACAAGTCTCATCATTTTAGTTCATATAATACTTAATTATATTTTTATCAGTAATTCCTTAGTCATATAGATAAAAAATGAAAAGATAAATTACAAATACATTACTGAGATTTGCTTAAAATACAGAATTTTTCCTATTGTTTGAAAAATTACAATATCCCCTTTCCATTTCATAAAATTAATTGAAAAATAAAATTTCTCACTATTTTCCTATATAATAATAAAATTATATGAATTATTAATTAAAATATATTATTAAAAACTGTTAATTGACTTGATAATTATTAATAAAAGGGATTGTCTTATGAAATTAGAAAGTTGAAGGACGGGATATATTTTCAAAATCACAAAGAGCAATTTATATTTAAAACAAATTTCAAGAGGTATATTTATAATTTATCTAAAATGATTTATTATCTTATTTAGACTGAAACATATAATGTTTTCTTATTTATCATTTGTTTTCATTCCATGTCTATTATAGTTTCGATTATGTCAAAACTCTAGAACTTGTTGTATTTACTTCTAACTTCAAAGGGTTAGTCTAATGTGTTAGTCTAATTTATCCTAAAATTTATAATTAAAATGTGTATTAAACAGATAGAGTAACTTTTTAAGCATTGCTGCCATGATAACAAGGGAGCTAATATGCTACGTAAAGTAGTGTGAGATAGCTGAAGGCGCTGTGGGCGTGCTTTGAAGGCTGACAAAAGAGAGATTATTTTTTTAATTTTGAAACAATGGTTAGTACTATTCATTTCATAAAAAGTTGTCATGTTGTGTTTTCAAAATGAGCAAGTCTAGGGACCAGATTTACTCACTTAGAATTTTTTTTTTATGTAGATGATTGTGTGGTGAAAATTAATTTATGTAGTGTAAGATATATATATTGTGTGGTGGAAATTAATTTATGAATAATTTTTGGATTGATAAGGATGGGTTTATAGTATTACTCATCTAAAATTTATACAGAAGTGTAGTGTCTCATAATTTTAACTAGGTAAATTATAAATATATTTCTTGATATTTATTTAAAATACAAATTGTCTCATATAGTTTGAAAAAACACAAATACTTTTGTCATAATTTTTTATTTAATAAAATTAATTGAAAAAATAAATTTTTAATTATTCTCCTATACAATAATAAAATTACTTGAATTATTAATTAAAATAAATTTTTGACATCATTAAAAATTATTAATTGATTTGATGATTTATTAATAAAAGTAATTATTTGTTATAAAATTAGAAATTTCGAAAGATATGATGTAATTTCTAAAATTACATAGAACAATTTATATTTTAAAAATACCTCAAGAATGTATTTATAATTTATCATTTTAACTAATAAAAATTAAGTGTGCACACATAAAACACAAAATGAACACAAGTGTAGCATAACTTATATTTGGAATCCATCTCATGTGAGATATTTGTCACGTATTCTTTAGTTGCATTTGTACACCTAATTGAAGATCAAATTAAGGTACTATCTGGAATTGGGGTGGCTGCTGTGCGGGGGTGCACAGCAGCCACTGTTGTGCAGTCATTTGGGCCCTTTTCGGGGTTCATTTTGATAATTTGAACCGTTCATATTTTAGAATACATCAAATAGAACATACCTGTAAAAAATAATTTAAAGTATTAAAATGAATACAAATGTGTGTGGATGAATGGGTAAACGATATCCGATTAACTTGATTTTTTACAAGTATGTTCTACTTGATGTATTCTGAAATGTGAACGGTTCGGATTATCAAAATGGGCCCCGAAAATGGCCTAATTGGCTGCACAGCAGTGGCTGCTGTGCACCCGCACAGCAGCCACACCAATTCCTACCTATCTATCTATCTACTATTATTATAAAAGTGTAAAAAGTCGGTCATATTTTATACTTTTTTTTCTTAAAGTCATATCTACCTATCTATTTTTTTTTCTAAAAGTCATAAAAGTCCTATATAAACCAATTATATTTTTATTTTTAAAGTTATCTACTTTCAAAAATCCTATATAAATATAAATAGACTGTCTCCTTTCATATAAAATGAAAAAAAAAAAAAACGTCTTCCTATTTTTTACATTGATGATGATTGAAGAACAAAAAATAATTACTATTTCTTATTTCTTGTGTCTGCTTTTATACTGATATATATAATATTTTCAATTGTTCATCATGGATTATATCACTGTGAATAATTTTGGTTGAATCTTAAAGTTGTATCCATTTATTCGAATCTAGACAGAAGAAAGTACATGCGTTTTTAAAATAAAAATTTGTACTACATCTCAAAAATTTGCATATTATCTTCATACACTTTCTTTTTGTTTAAATTATATTGTATAAACTATAATATTTTACATAGTACTTTAATAACTAAGGTCTGATATCAAAATTCTAAACAAGAATCACTTTCGTTGGTTTTATTTTTTAAATCTGTTTTTTAATTTTTAATTTTTTATATTTTCTCAATTTTTGTGATTAAAGATATTGGAATTTCTTCATATTTTATATTTAAATTATACTTTTACATGAAAATCTAATATTTAATAATCTAAATAGAATTAAAAAGTAAAATATTAGTAAAAAAATTTACAAATTCAAACATGTATTGATTTATTATTATTAATTTTTTTTTTCAAAAAGAATACCCAACAAATTGTTTTCTAAGTATATTTAGATCAAGTGAATCTAAAAGTAAAATTAAAAAAATAAAAAAGTATTAAATTAATTAAATCTAAAAATAAAATAAAAGAGTTACTAAAAAAAAGTGTCAAAGACAAAAAAACAAAAAATTCAAAATAAAAGTTTGAAAAAACAAACCAAACCAAACCAAACCAAGCACTATAAACTTTTTTTTTATTTTTATTTTAAATCTTTCTTTATTAATTTCTAATTTTACACAAATTATTCACAAATTCCTTTCATTTTTTATTTGAATTTAATTTTCTAACATGTATCGTTTTAATAATATAATTATATTTGTTACGAAAAAAACTGTAGAATTGCGTATTGTTCTCCTTTCAATTTATGTTCAATATATATATACATACATGTCATACAAACAAATATTCACAATAAATACTTTCAATAATAAATCAAGACTTTACAAAACACCTGCATCACGATAATAATTGTATTTTTTTACCCTCAAAGAAAAATCACATTATTGAAGGAAAATAAATTTTAAAATTTATAACCATATGATATCGTCTCAAACTCTTACTTATAATTATATTTTTATTACAATGAGTTATAATGGTGAGTAAGAAGAAAAATAAGAAGATGGTAAAACAAAAATTACAGAAGATATATTGCAACATACTCTCCAAACAAAGTTAGACTAGCTGAAACATAAATTGTCCTATATGTTGTGAAGCTTAAAAAAAAAAAATTAAAAAAAAAAATAATGTATCTTATGCACACATTTTAGTCAAACTGTAAGGAAAAAAAAAACAATGTCCATACATTATTGCAACAACTCAGTAATGCAAAAAGTAAGTACATCAAATAAAAACATTCTAATCAAATTTTTTATATGCTGATTACTTACAGATGCCATAATAAATTATATAACTTGAAAGTTTCATGAAAGTAACCCTACAAACATTTACAAGTGTGGATCTATAAATATCGTGAAAACAATTATAAAATTCATATATCGATCAAAATATTAAATTACAATTTCATTCTATTTTTTTTTAAAAATTACGAATTACACTAAAAGTCTATATAGTTTGGATCTTGTGTTGCTTTAGCCCATGACCTTTCAATTGTGATATATTTGACCTCGAATTTTAAATATTGTTCCAAATAAGGACAATTGAATATACAATTGCTTAATTTCAAAGGTAAAGTCGTTAGTTTGATAAAATATAAACTAATTTGGCAAAATTAAATGTCAAAAAATATCTTTAAATTTTTTAAAATTATTTCTACCCACCAAAGATAAAATTATGTAAAATTGATAAATTTTTTACTCATTTATTTATTTTTTTTATCAAATTAATTTTTATTATGTGTTTGGATGATGATCATGTAATGGGTGATTGTTTTTATTTTCATTAAATTAGTTTTTATTTTTCCAACAGTCAAATATGGCGATAACTTTGATATCATTATTAAACTAATCCATTAAATCAAAAAATTGAAAATTAAAAATATTTCATATATTAAAATATTGATTACACATTAAAAGCTTAACAATCACCCATTACATGACTATTATCCAAATACATAATAAAAGTTAATTTGGTAAAATAAATAAATAAATGTGTAAAAGATTTTTTAATTTTACATAATTTTATCTTTGGTAGGTAAAAATAATTTTTAAAAATTCAAAAATATTTTGTTGACATTGATTTTTGTCAAATTAGTTTATATTTTATCAAATTGATGATTTTGTCCTTGAAATTAGGCATGGTATCTTCAATTGTCCTTATTTGGAATAAGATTCAAAATTCAAGATCAAATGTGTCATAATTGAAAAGTTAGGGACAAAAGTGACATGAGTCTCAAACTATGAGTAATTCTATTCACGCACCACTAAACCTCTCTATACACACTATTGTCCAAAATTTTTTTTATTACCATTATGTCCTTCAATGAAATTACTATTTTAGACAAAAACCCTAAAATCAAATCCACCATCACTTCCTTTGGCCACCACCATCAACCAGTCATCGCTGGCACCTTGTCCAGTCCCGTCATTCCCCGCCTTTTCTACTTTGCTTTACTACCGCCGTCGCCATCGCCGTCTCTACCATTGCCATCATCACAACCACGCCCACCGTCACTACCATCATCTCTGGTAACTCTTCTAGCCAGTACCCAACTCGTCCTCATCACCACCATTCTTCCTCACCACCTCCAGTCTTCCCCGTTCTCATGTTTCTTCATGTCTCTCTTCTTCGCATCTCTCTCTCTTTCTCTCTTTTTCTCTCTCTCTTCGTTTGCAGCTCGCGCTACTCCCTCAGCCACTGCTACAACTCAGTGTCATGTTGAAAGAGAGATCTAGGGTTTGGGTTTTTAGATCTAGGGTTTGAACAAAAGCAGCAGAAGAAGAAGAAGAAGAAAAAGACACAGTATTGCGGAAGGGCGGAGTTATCAACGACAGAGATAATATGTAATAACCCTCGCCACTGTTTACCGATACTGATTGCTGCTAAACTGAGACTGATTATGATTGGTAATTGAACTGAACGAAACACTGAACTGACCGACTGAAATCTGGAACTGAATTAATTGAGTATATCTGTTTAATCGCATTTCTATCTGTTGCCTGTCTGATTATCTGTTCATGTTTTATGCTTTAAACTGCAAATTGAAGGCCTTATCGGCGGCTGAATCCAAAATTAATTGATGTTTTATAATCCTTAGAATTAATGTGATTTTACGGTATATTTATCTGAAATTTGATTTAGTATGGTTAAACTAGATTAAATTAAGTTAATTAAAGAGTTAGGCTTATTTACAATAATGCCATGTTAGTGGGCCACTTAGGCAACTCTTTTTGAGAGCCTTATTCATCTTGATATACATTTTGCCTCAGCCATTTCCTTGAGTTCCCACCGAAATAGAGAGAGTGGGAGAATTAGGAGAGAATTTGGCCTCATCTTGTGAATTGTTTGAGAATTTGAAGAAAATTGAAGGTTTCTTTGCAACTTGAACTTATATTCTTGGAGTTTGAAGAATTAAGGTTGGTGTTTCACCCTCTCATTGTGTATTTGAGTTAATCTTTGCATGCTTCTTGAGCCTCTAGTGATTTGAGTCTAGAATTGGTCCTAATGTGTTGAATTATGGCATATATCATGCATGCATGTCTATATTGATAAATTTCGAGTTGAATTCATAGGAATTGTTACATGCATGTTCATAATTAGAGTTCTAGTGCATGAATTTATCATGTTTTGAAAAGATTGACTTATTTGAGCAAGTAAATGAAGCTTTGAATTGGTTTACACTCTTGCATGTTACACATTCATCATGTTCTTGAAACATTGTTTGAAATCATGTTAAATTTGATCTTCCTTTGGGGCTTTGATTTTACAATTGAGCCTTGAACCATGTTAAACTATGAGTTTTGAAGAGTTTTCTAGAAAATTAGCCCAAGAGGATTGATTTTGATACATTGAAATTTGTTTTCAGCTTGGAAGTTCGAATCTGGAAATTACAGATCTTGAACTCCCGCTCGAGCGGGGAAAGTGACACTCGAGCGGGAAATTCGTGCTCCCAGTACTTTGCACTGTTTGAAGTCTGCTCGAGCTAAAGAATTGACGCTCGAGCGGGACCTTGTGTTTTACGCTCGAGCGGGTGTCGAGCGCCCAATCGAGCGTGATTTTCACACATCCAGTACTTTTTCCATATTTTACAGTACGCTCGAGCGTGGGAAGTGACGCTCGAGCGGAAACCTTTATCTGCATATCCGCTCGAGCGAGGAAGTCCACGCTCGAGCGGGAACTCTGTTTTCTGAAAATTCTGGAAATACTTTTAAAGTGTATCTTTGCATCCTCTTTCCATCCTAGGCATTCTTAGGGCATGTTTAAGGCATCTTAATGAGGGTATTGACTTAGAACCACACCGAGGCAGATTAGAGATTACGTTATTGTTTCCCAATTGTATAACTTAGTGTGCGTTCATCCTGTAAACTGTGTAGGGTTGGTACCTGGGGACGCGCTCTAGCCTAATTGTAGCCCGGAACTCTGTGAGTAACAATTGTGTAAAGATATGTTCAACTGAGAATGTTTTCTGACTGTTTAACTGAACTGTTTTCTGAATCGATACTGTTAATTGAATGAATGTATGTCCTATATTCTGAACTGTATTGTGGCATCCTTAGCAATTATTGTTTACTGTTACTGTTATAGAGATCTCCGTCTGTTCCCTTGTTGGAACCACTGCTGTTCACTGATTGATGGCCATCATTGACTGTTCGGTCTTTTAAGACCTACTGTTTACTGTACTGCTATGCTAATAGATGTACCACATATGACTGAATGACTGTTATATTGAATCAATGAACTGTTTTCATTACTGTAAGGACATTCATTCTAAACCTCTTTACGCATTATGTTATTCACTGGGTTTTAGCTCATTACTCATATATATATGTAGGTGTACAGGCACTAGACCGGGGCTAGAAGCGTCGGGGTAAACTCTAGTTTTGTCAAGCCAACCACTGTGCCTCACTGCGAGGCTCCGAGCCTGTCAAGCTATGGTTTAGGGGTCTTTTTATTTCCCTCGTCTGTCTCTGTGTCTGTTTTGTATAACTATATAGACTGATAGCACTGTACTATACTGTTAATAGGGATTTGGTCCCGGTTCTGAATGATTGTAAATATTGTGCATATTGTTCTGTACTGGGTATATATATATGTATGAAAAATCTTTTTGCATACAGACTGTCACAGCTCATTGGACATTGTTTATTTACTGTTTTGGCTTCCGCCATGCCCCCGTACTCTGTTTTACTGTATTACTGTTAAGCAGGCCTTCGGTAATCTTGGATTACTGGCCGGTTACGGTGCTAAACCCATAGGGGCGAGTTTGGGTCGTGACATAATAGCATTGGCGTCGGTGGCAAGGTAGGTTGGGAGAGGAACGAGAGTGGTTTTGGAAGATGGAAAAAGCAGATGAAGATAGAAAATAAGTGAATGACAAGCCGGAGATGGAGAATGGGATTGGGTTATAGTCGAAGGGCTGGAGGCGACGGCAACAATAGGTTCTAGCGGCGACGGCGACTGCATTAGGGTTAGGGTTAGGGTTAGATATTTTGAGAAGAGGACATTTTGGGATTATTTAAAAATAAATGGTGTGTTTTAAGAAAAAAATAAATTTTTTTGAAATCTTGTATGGTGTAAACTTAGAAGATGGTATATTGAGAGTGTTCATTGTGTGTAAATAGAATTACTCTCAAACTATAAGGACTATTAATGTAATTCGCTCTTAAAAAAATGATTCTTCATTTTCTACATAAATGAAAATATATTAATGATTAATGTTATATTTTTCATCATGCAAGATATTTATGGCACAGAAAAGAGACTCAATACTTTTGATGTATAAAAATATATTACAAATTGATATTGATGTATTCTTACACTAATAGTATGCAAATATAGTGGGTTCAATGAATTTGTATTATGAGATGAAATATTAAACAAAATTGTGTAATTGTACAATTAATTTTATATCTTCAATTGTATTAAATATACAAATTATAAAAAATTGAAGAGAAAAATTGATAGAAAAAGATTTATATAATACTATATATTTAAAGGACATGTTTATTGTTTATTATTTAAGATAAGATTATGATCTCAAAAATCGAGTTATAAATTAATCTCTGTGTTTATAAAATTTCTTATTTATCATTTAAATATTTCAACCTAGTATGTATTCATTTCTTAATTAGTTGTATTTTGGATATATATATCAATTTACACCTACAAGTCTCCATATTTTGTATATATATCAAATACTAATTTAAGAGACACGTATAATTACAGTAGTAATAGTTGATAAAAAATCACATGTCACGTGTAACGCACATGCCCAACCACTAGTGTATATAAAGGTTAAGCTTTCTTTCAAGTTTAAATTTGAATTTTAAAAAATTTGAGAGAATCTTGAGGCTCATAGCGAATCCCGTTTCGATTATTCGAACATTTCATTTTATAAGATCATTCGTATATTTCATCAATAAATAAAATTAAATCAATTCGATAATTGTTGCATTTTTTGTTTTATCGTGTTTGTTTCAAAATAAATAAGTAGCCTATGTTCAGAATAAACGCGATAAAATGAAAATATTACCATTATTGATTTGACATAATTTCTTCCACATATAATATACACTGAAGATATTATAAAATAAATAGTTCAAAAATTGAAATGAAACGCATGTGAGAGCCATATAACCCCTCAAATTCTCTAGAATTTAAATTTAAAATGGAGAAAAATTCAACTCATATATAAACTTGTCTCAACATCTCCAAATAAAGGAGAGGCATCTCTCTTGTTCGTTTGGACTAGAAAGTGTTGTGTTGTTGGCCCAGGGTGGTCTTAGATTGGGGCTCTCTCAATGTTGTAAATCATTCAATGTGGAAGATTAGTTGATTTTATCATTTCTGTAAAAAATTTACTTAGATTGATTGAATATTGATAACCATTTAATTAGATCATATATGTGTCAAACAATTTATTTTAAAAATTAATTTTCTTGTCAACACAAATATAATCTAATCAAATAATTATTGATAACATATATATATATATATATATATATATATTTTTACAGAGATGATAAATTCAACAAACTTTATACAGTGGCCTTGTTTGGGAAGTTGGCTATTTGACTATTTTAACCTAACTAAAAATGTTATAGTTGGGAAGTAGTTTATTATTATTATTATTATTATTTATAATTGATTTGATGATTGTGGGAGAAAAAATGAAATGACTATGTTTTAGATATTACATTTTGTGTTATTAGCTATTTTAGCATATTTTATCTTTTAATAAGTTATTTTAACCTAATTTCTTTCCAAACACCCCATTTATCTTATTGGTTATTTTAACCTATTTTATCTTTGGGAGAGGCTTCTATCTAGTCCACAGTGGACTGAAGCGTACTGTTGAACTCGTAGGGCCCACCATTAGTTCCGTTTTATGATCCGAACTATTCAATATATAGAATTTGTCGAGTATTTCATGCCTGCAAAAAATTACGTTGATCAAAACACATTTTTATCAATGGTAAATATAATTTAAAAATAAATTGTTAACAAAATGTGTTCCGATCAAGGGGTTATCGATATCTAATTAACATGATTTTTTACAAGTATAAAATACTCGACGAATTCTACACATTAAACTGTTTGAATTATCGAAATGAAACTCGTAATAAACTCCACAAATCTAACAGTATACTTTAATCTACACAATAAACTGAAGAGAAATTTCTTTTTTTATCTTTTAATAGGTTATTTTAATCCAAGTTTCTCAAATACCCCAATTAAACGATTGGATAATGTTAGGAATACAAAGGGTGTGTTTGGTTTGTGTTTGTAGAGTAGTTTTTGACATAAAAAATACGAAAATTTGTTTGGTTTACTTTTTTTCAGAAATAGTTTTAGAAAATTGTTTTGGGAAAAAAGTTTAAAAAAAAAAATGATTGATTTGATGTATATGAGAGAGAGAGAGTGATTTTGGAAAGTAGATGACCAAATAAAATTTTGAGATTTTTTTGAAAAAATCTGTTTGATTTTATTACTCTTGAAAATTTATTTGTAGATAATTTTTTCTAATTTTTTTTTTGAAAAACAAACCAAATAAGGTTTTAATTTTCTATCAAATAAATAATCAAATATCTCACATAAATATAAAATTTATAAAAAAATAAATCTCACACATATATAAAAATATTTAATTATTTATTTAATAAAAAATTTAATACCTATAATATTTTCCTAAACAGTTAGAACACAAAATCCATCATGAACCACCAACAGTATTCAATTCGATTGTGGATTGAAAAGTAGCCTCTCTCCCGAATAAAAACTCACAAGGACGGGCCACTTTGCATCGATTGGAGAGAGAGAGGGACTGTGTGAATGTGAAATGGGTTGAGTTGAGGATACCGAGCCGACAAGTGCCGTCACGCAAAAGAATAAGAATAAGAAGGGGAAGAAGTAGAAAAAAGGCATTTGCTTTTGGTGGGTGGGGTGGGCTGGAGTGGGACTGCTGCTGTCGTCTGTCTACTGCCGCTTGGCGTGCTCTTTGTCGACCGCTGCCGCTTCTGCTGCTGCACTATCTGCTCTTCCCTCCCACTCCGGACTCCTACTTTTCTACTCTCTCTCTTATAAAAGTCACTCTCTGCAATCATTACTCCCACATTATCTCCTCCCTTTTTTATTCACTTTTTGTTCACCTCCCCCATTACATTCTTGACAAACTTTATTTGGGTGGGTACACATTTGCCAATATCAACGGTTGTTTAAATATATATTTTTAATTTTTTATAAAAAAATATAAAAAATAAAAAATAATATAATTTAAATAAATATATTTATTTAATTTATGTCAAATAATATTTTATTAATTTATTAACTTATTTAAGTTATATATTTTTATATATCTTTTTAGTAATAAATAAAAAAAGTTAATTTGTAAGTTAATACTTAAAACAACTCATAACGACTTTAGCAATTTTTAATTATAATTTACTATGATATTAGTTATATTTTATTATGATATTTGTTATGATATTATTTTCATTATAATTCAATTTTTTTTGTTTAATTAGGAGGATTATAACATAAGATTAAAATTATTAATTCAAGGAACTCACATTCTAGTGTTATAGGTTGCAAATTTTAATATTCAATTAGATTCTAATAGTCATTCTATTCAACAAAATTGATGCTTTTTTTTATACAACAACTAATAATACAAAATATGCATATAATTGAAATTATATATTTTCATATCTATTACAAAACAAACATGGATAAAAGTGAATTATATATACTAATCTAACTTGATAACCAATTATATATCTCACTAATATGATAAATTATTAATCCCTTCACTATTAATTCTGTTAATCAAACAGATCACAAGAGTTTTTTTGGTTAAATCTTAAATAATGTTTAAATATAACTCATTTTTTTTAATTTGATTGAATTATAACATTTATAATAATTATACTCACAAATATCACAGTGCTATATCGGTTAACACTTCACATCCGGGTTTAAACTGTTCCAAATTATTTATTCACTTCCAATAACTTTTAAAAAAAAAAAAAAAAAAATACAAACTTAAATTATTTGTTCATTTCCAATAAATTTTTTTTTTCAATTACAAACATTTTGAGATTTGCATAAAAGATAAATTGTCTTTCATAATTTTAGAAATTATATCTCATTCTTTTGAATTTCTAACTGTATAATAAATGATCTATTTAATTAATAAATCATTAAATTAATTAATAATTTTTAATGATGTTAGCAATATATTTTTAATTAATAATTTAGATAATTTTATTGTTATATTATAGAGTAGCTAAAAATTTTATTTTTTCTGTTAATTCTGTTAAATAAAAAATTCTAATAAAAAGGTATTTATGATTTTCAAGACCACATGTTACAACTTGTATTTTAAGTAAATCTCTGCAAGTATATTTATAATTTTCCTTTTTCAAACTAAGATATCAAAAAATATTTTAATCCATCATTATCATAATTAAGAGTGAAGATTTTAATAATTTATTAGAATTAGTATAAGATTAAATATTTAACTAGATTCCTAGAATAAATAATTTTTTTCTTATCTATTTTTGCTTTATAATAAGTTTAGATTCTCTCAAGTTAGTCATTCAAGTTGAAAAAACAATTGGCCTTAGTGAGCCCATTTTGGGGCTGATCTTGATGATCCGAACCATTCATTTTTAAGACTTATTTAATAGAATGTTCATGCGAAAAATAAGATGATTGAATATTGCTACTTATATATTTGAATCAAAATTGTCTTTGAAAAGTCAAAAACAAATATAATTTCAAAAATAGTCATTCAATTTTTTGCAATATAAATGTGATT
Organism: Camellia japonica; assembly: GCA_030407325.1. NCBI lineage: Eukaryota > Viridiplantae > Streptophyta > Magnoliopsida > Ericales > Theaceae > Camellia > Camellia japonica. The sequence continues at coordinate 103,988,062 of JAPPVO010000024.1, read as the reverse complement.
TAAATATATAGCAATTGATATTTGATTATCTTAATTTTTATATGTTTGAATCAAAATTGTCTTTAAAAGGTCAAAGACAAATATAATTTTAAAGATAGTCATTCAATTTTTGCAATACAAAAATGATTTAAATATATAGCAATTGACACCTGATTATTTTAATTTTTTACATGAATATTCTACTTAATGAATTCAAAAAAGTGAACAGTTCAAATTACCGAAGTCACCCCCAAAATAAGTCCACCGAGCCTAAACTGTACTATCAAATTGGATAGTTAACTTGAAAAAATCCAAACCCTTATTTTATAATTGGTTGGGTCTCATAATCTAATCTCATGATATTAGAGGTGAAATTTTACCTTGCTTGTTTTCACTTTTCAAAAAACACTTTTCAAAAAATTCTACTTTCTTATTTTTCGTGTTTTTTTTTTTGTTTTTATTGAATTTTTTTAATATTTTAAACAATTTTTTTACTTTTTAGACACACCTAACATAAATACACTTAAAAAGTAAAAAAATTGTAAAAAAAATCGTTTAAAAATTCACTAAATACCAAAAATACAAAAAAAAATACAAAAATTCAGTACATTTTTTGTATTTTTATGTATTTATTAATTTTTTAAAATATTCTTTCACAAATTTTTTACTTTTTAGATACATCTAAGTAAGGTGCATCTAAAAAAAGTAAAAAAAATGTTTAAAATTTAAAAAATATTCACTAAAAACAAAAAAAACACGAAAATCAAAAAAGTCAATTTTCAAAAAACTTTAATCCAAAAAACTCAAACCAAACACACTGATTATAACCTAATTTTACAAAAATAACAAAGTTACCTTATTAAATATTTTTACATAAATTTATTGTTTTAATCCCAATCAACTAATACTTCCATACTACTATATAAATAAACACAACTTATTTTACATCTCCAACTTAATACTATTAAACTAAAAATCAACTCACTCAATCCTACCATATTCATAATCTCATCTAACCTAATTCAATAAACAAACATTTGAGTTGGATTGGATAAATGGTTTTAATGTGCCTCTATGTTGTCTCTAACCAATTTAATAATCAAAAGTTGGTTTTTACATATAATATATTTAAGGGTTTATTACATTTTATACCTTTAAATTATGGTTAAATTATCTATTTAGTTTTTAAACTACCAATCAAATCTATTAAGTCCTTAAAATACATAAATGAAAGTCTATCTTAAATTATCGATTGAATCTATTAAGTTTTTAAAGTATTTAATGCAAATATATTTAGTTCTTAAAATGATTACAAAAATAAAATATAAGCCCATAAGTATTATAAATTAGTAAAAGACCTTATCTAGTTAAAATTTTATTTTAAAAAAAAATCTTAAATTTTTATTATGTCTTTGAAAAATGGGTATCAATTCTTATGATGAATTTCTTTTGTAAGGGTAAGGATAATTATCTATAATATTTTTTTTATTTATCTGCTACAATGGCTACATGCTTGCCTTTATTTAGTATTATATGTTAGATTTCTTTGTTTTTGGCTTGATTATTTTCTTCTATTATTATTTGTAGTGAAATGTTATTATTTAAATTATCTAATTATATTTTTTCAGTAAATCTAATACTTATATAATTTTATTGGCAAGATTGAGAAACCTGATTCTAATATTAATTTAAACACATAACGAAATAAAACACTTTTTAAAGAAAAAATAAATTTAAGATTTTTCTGTAATAAAATCTCAATTAGGTAGGGTCTTTTACTAATTTATAATAGTTATGTGCATATATTTTATTTTTGTAATTCTTTGAGGGACTAAATAGGTTTGAGTTAAATACTATAGGGATTTAATAGACTCAATCAATAGTTTAAGGACTAAATAAACTTTGATTTATATGTTTTAGGAATCAAAGAGACTCATTGATAGCTCAGTGACTAAGTAAATAATTTGATAATAATTTAAAAGTAAAAAATGTAATAAACCCTATATTTGAAATTTGTAATTATAAAGGGTTCATAAATGTACTTCCATTGAGTAGTTACAGAATAAGAATGAAGGATAGTTAAAGAAACAAAATTTTTTGATATATGTACTAGGTCAAATGTTTACACTATATAATACTAGAAGTCTTGCGAATATTTGTGTGCGAATCAATTAAAGTTGACAATTATCTATTAAGATAGTTAGATAGGGTTATTAACTGTTCCAGACAATTCTTAGCATTTGGCAACTGCTTTAGTGAATTCTGGCGTTATCCGCCTACAATCTATATAATAACGTATGAGGGTTTTTAAAAATGTGTCAAAATATCTTAAAAATATATTTTGTTTTAAGGGTTAAAATTAATTTTCAAATTCATTAAGGGTCAAGATTTCTTTAATTTTTACTCACCCACCTTCTTTTCCCCCTTTTTTTTCACTCATGCAATCTCTCTCTCTCTCTCTCTCTCTTCCTTCCTCTTTTCTTTTTATATTTTTAATTTTTATTTTTCTTGCTATTTCTTTATTTTATTTTTTTATTTTTTTCCTTTTTGCTCCCTTATTTTATAGCTTTATCCGGCTACAATCTATAGTGATTTGGGATGATCTAAATAAGTGCACTTTTTGACTTTTTATGAAATATGTGTTGGGTATGAGTTGGATTTGAAGTGATGTGTTAGAGAGGTGATGTGACTTAAATAAGATGATATGACTTAAATATGATAGTGACTTTTTGACTTTTTAAAATCATGCCAAACAAGGCCTAAGGTCCAAAAATTGATCAAGTGTTAACTCTATAATAGTAGTAGAAGATGTTGTGTGTGCGAGTGAAACAACTAATTTACAATTAAAAATTGAAACAATTAGATAGAATTAGAAACTGCTTCAAACAGTTACCAACGTAAGCTGACAGATACATATAGGTAGAATAGATAATTTGAAATTGCTAGTGAATAGTAATAGAATTCAAATCTCATCATCTGTGTGTATATATATATATATATATTTTAACAATGACAATTACCATTAAGGTAATATAAGTCAGATGACACTTATAAAGAGATCAAATAAGCAAAAAATTTATATCAAACAAAGTAAAAATCCTCAAATGAAGTATCAAGGAAAAACTATGTATATATCAAGACGCAAAATTCGTATTGCGAAGCAAGCGTTGATCATAAAAGTTTGACAATAAAATCTGAGATAAATATATAGGCTACATCCACAAAAAGGGTAAGTTAAAAAATAAAAAAAATAAAATAAGCCATCATCTATATATTGAACCGTGTTTGGTTTTTAAGTCTTAAGTTTATCCTAAACTATTTAGATGGGCCTCGTTTGATAAAAATCTTTTCAGCCCATAGAGCTAATGGCTTGCCACTGAGTCCATCGTATAAAACTTACAAAATGTATAGGCCACAGAATGGGCGCCCAAACACCAAGTGCCGTTCTTGAAATGTTCAAATATATAGCTTGTAATGAACATGGTTGAAGTCTTTGTTTGGTTTGTCTTTTGAGAGGTAATTTAAAAAATAAAAATTTAAAAATTTATTTGGTTGAAATTTTTTGAAAAAAAATTCAAAATTACTTTTTGTCTCTCATCTCTCACATCCCACACATCAATTAATCATTTTTTTTTTCACACCCATCTATTCAACTACAAAAAATAAAAAATAAAAAATAAAAAATAAAAAAAAATCCCTAAACTCTAAAACTATTTTCAAAACTTACAACAAAACAAAATTTCAAATTTTATAAATTCTTTTCAAAAGATTATTTTTCAAAATTGTTTCACAAATACAAACCAAACATGTTTTCCTTGCCAAGTTCAAGTTATTTATACTTTGTTTCAAGTTTTCAAGAATGCTAATCTCAATTACTTCCTTTTTAGCACTGCTACTTATGTTCAAGTTCTCTGCTTAATGTCAAACAAAAAAAACTTTGCTTCTTTCCTTCACTACACCTAACAAATACACGACAAAATATAAAATTTTTCATCCCTGAAAATAAAACATTTATTATAAAAATATTTAAAAACTAATTTCAATTGTTATGTGATTTGTCACTTAAAGTCATAATCTCACATTTTCACAAAAATATTAATTTCCCTGGGTAAAAATTATTGATAGTGGCCATATGCTAGTGATATCATAGCTATATGCTCATCACTATTTATTTAATATGATGCACTCTTTATTTAATGTGATGCACTCTACTATCTTTGATATAATAAAATTTCCACATATATATCACTAATATCTAAATGTCATGAATTGTGTCAAAATCATATGGCAAATAAAATAAAATAAAATAAAAATTAGAAAGGAAGATAAATTTAAATAATAAAAGTAAATGGTAAATATAACATTTTTTTATATGGTGGGAAAGATTATTATTATTATTATTATTTTGTCATACGGTATATATCAGTACAGTTCATATTATTAGATGTTAGTAGGGGAAGAGGCAATGCAAAGAGTATAAAACTCCTCTGCATAAAATTTAAATCTTCAATAATTTCATACCACAAAGTAGTACAATTATTGAGTGAAAGGCCCGATGAGATGTTGTATTGGGATTCACTAGTTTGTTCCTTTCTTTATTGTTATTGTTATTTTGGTCTGAAGATAAGAGTAGCTAATGGGCTAACATGGTCCTTGCTCATATCTTTGTTGTCTAGTTAATAAATTGGGCTGCCCCAATCTTGTTCCAACGGGTGATTCTATTTACATCTAAATAATAATTCAGTACGCTCAATAAAAATTTTAAAATTTTAATTAATATTATACTATTATATAAATTTACTAATAAAGATAATTCATATTAAATCTTAAAATAATTTTTTTTTTCATGATAAACCTAATCATTTATACATTTTTTTTTTATATTAAATCTTTTCATCTTCTTCTCCAAAATTTAATTATTTTCACTTTATCTTCTTCCTTTTATCAAAACTCTAATTCATTCTACTAAAATTTACCACTATTACCAGACAAAAACCTTAGATTGCACGAAAGTCTAAGAGGAGGAGGTAGTAAAGTTTTGGAGTAAAACAACCTTGTCAATCATTCTTTGATCTTTGTGATGAGATTTTTAGAAAAGAGTAAATCGTGTCAATCTCTTAATATAAAACTCACTTCACAAAACATCATTCTAGAACCCATGAAACTATTAGAATCATCATTAGAAAAGAAAAAAAAAAAACCTAGAAAAACCCTAGAGAGAAAAAAGTTCCCAACTATAGAGAGATAGAGTGCACAGTTCTTGATGAAAAACAAATCTTACTCAACAAAGTTCATGAGACCTAACCAAGATCCATATATGATATATATATATATATATATATAAAGGGAGAGAGAGGAGATGGGGGAGAGAGATACCCAGCATTGGGGAGAGAGAAGAAAGATGAAGTCTTTTTTTCTAATTGATTAGTTCATTATTTGGGTCTACCACAAATTATAATTTTATATTGAAGTGTAATTTAGGAAAAAAATAGTGTATTAAGAATAAATTAGAAAATTAAATAATTAAATAAAGAATAATAAGAAATTGGCGTACTAAATAATTTTTTGGGTGCAAATAGAATCACCTTGATCCAACCAATAAGACAAACAAATGGGTGAGGGCTCAGTTTCAATACATTGTTGGGCTGTTTTGGGCCTGACCATGCCATTCTCCTAATGAGGTGAGTCAGGTTGTGCCGGCCCAGTCCATATGACACAATCCGTAGCCCAATAGCAACCAACCAAACCCACGACATTTATATTTGTTAATTTACTCAATAAGAGGTGAGTATGGTTTGATTTGATTCAATTTTGAAGTAAATTAAAATTAAATGATTACTTATGGTTTATGAAATTTGGAACTAAATCAAATTATGGAAGTCTCATAATCAAAACCAAATTGAGCTAGAAAAACACAATTCAATTGGTTTTGAAATCACGATTTTTATAAATATTATCATTATTTATAATATGATCATAACCTCCTCAAATATCAAGCTATATGCCATAGTTTTAAGAACTAGGATCGGACCATGTATTAAGAAAAATAAACCAAATCCTATGGTTGGTTTAGATCGGATCGGCTTATAATTTTTTCAATTTTTTTAGTTACAAGTCGGTTTTATGGACAAGACTTATTTGTTCTAATTTTTGATAATAAATTTATCACTATAAAAATATTTATAAAAAATACAATTCAACTACTTATACTTTTCACATCATATTTCAATACAAAGTAACACAAATAAATTAAAAATAAATCAAAACTCAAAAACAAATAGTCATGGTCAAATCATTTATCACTTTGATAAACTTTTCAATATTATTATTAGTACCAAATTATTACTTGACAAACATAAAACATACATTTAAAATGCTTGAAAAAAAAAATTTGTTATCAAAATGAGGGGCAAATATGTACTCACCCTAGGATATATGAGTAAATAAGTCTGGTCCTAGAACTTACTCATAATTATCCCTAAAGAATGATAAATGCTAAAGACTGCACATAGGTCATTGTTTAATATTGAGATTGAGGGAAAAAAACATATTGAAAATAAGTAAAAAAAAGGTCAAAAGCGTATTATGTTTAATAAAAAAATATATTGAATTCAGTGATACGTGTCATTTTATTTTATCGTGTTTTTTTTTTTTTTGAAAAAATGATGGATTGTTTTCAAAAATTAACTTTGCCATTTTTTTTTTTTTTGAGACAAATGAGATGGAATGAAAATGATTGGATTAGTGTAATTTTTTTGATGGGTGATAAATACTTGAGAATCTTATAAAATAAGTTGTTCGGATCATTAAAACGGGACTCGTGATATTTCTTATTGGCCCCTCAAGTTCTCTTAAATTTAAATTTGAGAAAAATCCAACACAATTAAAAAAAAAAAAAAAGACAAAAAATGGAAGTACCACGATACATTCCACCAATTTCAAAATATTTTATCTATATACACTTTTTACTTAAATCTTAATATTAATGAGTGATTCTAAGACATTTGTTAATATATATATATATATATATTTATTTATTTATTTGTGATATGTCATCCTCAAAAATGATGTTCAAAATCTTGAACTTGAAATTTAGGGAACCAAAAAATGATTATCAAACCACTCAAGTTGGTAAACATGTATAATAAAATTCTTGAGGAGGGTAGGTTGTGCAATAGATGAACTATGTTTTATGATGTTTTAAATCCCGTTAAAATATTGAGCTCAACAAAAGCTTAGTTAATTAAGTAAAATATTATAAGATTATAAAAAACTAAAATGTTTGATTTTGAGATTTTTAAATAATTTTTTAAGTTTTCAACTCTTTTTTTTTTTTTTTTTGTAAACTTGTTTAATATTTTAAAATTTTTCATATCTTTTAGATCCAATCTGATTAGACTTAAAAAATAAAATATTTGTGAAGAAATAAAAAAAAAAATTAATAAAGACAAAAAATATAATTCAAATTTTTTTTTTTTTGGTATATAGTAAAATTTTAAAAGATTCTTCAAAAAAATTTAAAAGTTAAAAAAATAACTAAAATTTTAAAAACTTGAAAAATTATTTTTGAAAAACTTCAAACCAAACAAAGTGTAGCTACTCAAATTCAATCAATTTGAAACTCACTAAAATAAAGTACATAGAATAAAGGCAAAAATAACCCTACAAAAGTAAATAGCATGAAACTATTTGGTGTCGTCAACACACGCACACGATAAATAAATAAATAAATTTGCAATACAAACAAATAATTTTTTACAAAGTTGCTTACTAACTTATGCAGTACCTATTATATTATTGTAGTGAGTTTCGTTTCAACTTTTAAAATTTGATTATTGTATACTACATCAATGAGTAAAAGAAATTTATAAAAATTATATAGAGCATTTTCCAAAAATAAAAAATAAAAAAACCAAAATTTTGGACCATTGGGTTTGGGTTACACATTAAATGCTGCCTATAATTGAACTAGGTCTTTTTTTAAACAACAATGCTTGGTAGTATGAATTTTCATGATCTGAATGTCTCAAAACGATATCGTTTTAGAGACAAAACGATATCGTTTTGATACATTCAAATCATTCGAATCATACAAATTTAAGTTACCAAATATTTTTCTTTTTTAAATAGTAAAATTGAAAGGGAGTTGGAAAAATTAAATAAAACAAGTGAACAACAAAAGATGCATATTTTCGGAGGTGTGGGAGAGAGAATATTTAATCTCAATCAAGACCCAACAAAGCATAATCTTTTTAACGAGGAATAGTCAAAGAATCAACCCACCGATATTTGACACATGGCACAAACAGCCATTCCCACAAGTGGCACAAGACAAGGGACCCTATAATAAGATAATTTCAATCATCAAATCTCCAAAATGATGGTCCCTTTCCTCATCCCTTACCCTTACCCTCTGGTCAGAGCATCCAGAAAGTGAAACCTAGCTTTGGTGGGTCACCTAACAATATGATGACACATAAAAGTGGGAGTATCACATTGGCATTACAAACACAAACACAAACACTGCCACTTTCTCAAGGCACTACATGAAAGCAGAACAATCTTCAACACTTCTTATTCTTCAAGTTAGAGAGGAAAATATTGCATATTTTTATTTAAAGAAAATCAAATTACGTAATTATACGTGCTGCAATAGAGAGAAAAACATATTTTTCAAAATAAATTATATTATCACTTGATTAATCACGTCACAACGTAATACTATCATGGTCACATCATAGTGCAATATTTTGGAATATTATTAAAACTACAACAGGCTTGCTTATCGGGATTTGTGTCCTAAATACCATTACATTCTCATTAGTAAAGGGTATTAAAAAATAACAATCTTTGACCAAAATGTTTAGTATTTGTCTTCTTAGTGAAGAAATTCCTTTGCAGTGGCTTGGAAACATCTGTACACCATGTTCATGCATGTTCATGTGCACATTTTCAATTCACACACCAACTATTCTCTCCCACTCTCTTTCCCTCTCTAGAAGAATATAATATACATATGTATATATCAAACTTTTATTCTACACCTTTTATTTATTAGCTTTATTCCGATAAAAAGATGGATGGAGAGGACAAGGGCATCAAAGAATAAGAATATTTTTTGTCTTGCACAAAGCTCCATCATCGGAGAAAGGGGGCATCAATTTAGTCATTGTTTAACTTTCTCTATATTTATAGTGGCCCAAAAAGGGTCTTACTAAAAGTAAAATATTTTGTGATTTAGAAGTTGTTTCTTTCAAGAAATTTGTCATTACACACCAAACAATTCTTTAATGTGTTAGTTTCTAGGTAAACAAATTTGTTTGGTTATAGGGTCCTTGAAAAGAAAAATATTATAAATCATATAATACCAAGCACTAGCTTTTCCATTTTCTTCACTTGCTTCAAAAAGCAGCTAAGATGCTAACTTGTGATGATTTCTTTTTTGGTTTATAGTCTAATCAGTCCTTTATCCAAACATGATCAGTTTGATGGAGGCTTAAAAGCTAACTTTTAGTTAAAAAAATCAATTTTGTTAAGAAAGCAAACTTTACCCCAAAAAAATATTTTTAACCACTCTAAAATATTCATTAAAAAAAAAAAAAACTTAAGAATATGCCAAACAAACTAATTATTTAGAATTAGTTTTTTTTTTAAAATTATTTTTAGCCAATAAATTAGTTTTCTAAATAACTCACAAAATAATGAAAAAGATATAAAAAGAAAATAAAGTGAAAGAATATTTTTTCCCCCTTTCTTGTTGGAGTTAGGAAAAATTGAAAAGAGAATAAATAAATTTGTCAAGAAAAATTCAATTTTTGATTTAGTGATGCATAAAAAAATAGAGTTTCCATAAAGTTGAATAATTCAAATTGCCCATCAGTGCTTGAATAAATTAATCAAGGTTAAAGGTAAATACATTTGTTTGATTAAAAGCTTTGCAACATAAAAGAAAATTAAAAGGGGAAATTGGAGGAGGAATTTTTTAAAGAAAAAACATTAGCCATTTTAATTTAATATAAGTTGGAGAAAAGCCAAATTGCATCCTCAATAATTTGGAGCATCAGTCATTGAGGAGATAAAAATAAATATTGGACACCACATTTTGGAACCGAGACAATATTTTTGTTCTTCTTTTTCTCTAGCATGTTGATTTTGAAGAAATCTTTCTTCCTGAAAGTGCAATGGGAATAGGATCCACAAAGGACTAAAGGTCATGCCCAAAACTACTAATTTTTGGGGTGAGAGTATCATGGGGGAAATATATCTAGACGTGGTATATGGGCGGGTTTAAGTTGATTAAAATGGGTTATGTGTTAAAATCACTAAATTTAAAGTCGCCCATTTGATAAACATGTGTTAAATTGGGTATAGTTTAGATAACCCAACCCCACCAATTTTAAATGGTTTTTTTCTCCTTCAAAATAATAGTGGCGGTAGTGGTGGTGGTGGTAATAATAGTGGTGGTAGTAATAGTGGTATTATAGGGTGTTGGATGAGGTGGTGGTGGTTCCTCACTTTGTTTCTTGTTTTGAATTTAAACCTAACAAATATTCATGTCTAGCCCATTTAAATTCAATTTTAAATAGATTTGTAAGAATGCAACCTATTTATATATTTTTTTTATGGGTTTAAATTGGTTTAAAATTGATGAAATTGAATGAGTTTACCATTTTAGATTGAATTTGTCAGTTCTAACTATATCTACCAATTAAAAGGTCCCAATTCATTCTTGAATTTTTTTTAATCCAAAATATGAATTAAAGGCTATAATACTTGATGAAAAAGTATTCAAAGAGAGCAATATTTTTTCTTCTTTCTTTTTTTTTTTCTTTTTAAAGTTGACTTCAAATATAGTGTTTGGGGGGCTTTGGCAACCCTTGATAATTTCTTTTATTATTATTATTATATCCTAGTTAATTGTCTTTGGATCCCTTTATATACAAAACAACTCTTAGGCCCCATGCCATCTAGCCCTGTTCGTACTCCATATGAGGGATGGTTAGGGGTGAGTATTGTCTGGATTGAGGTAAAATTAAGATTAATCTGTTATTTATGATTCTTAATAAATTGAAATTAATTCAATCCATTTAAATTATGGAATCAATCCGAATCAATCTATTTAAACACAGATTGGATCGGTTTAGGATCACGGATTCACATAATTAAATAATAAAAAAAATATAGAATATTTTAATTTCATAAAAATATAAACATAGCATCATATTAGTTCTACGATAGCAACACGTCTTTTCAGGATAGCAATGTACTGTTCTAGAATTTAAACAACCATAATAAAACTAGTTCCGTCATAAGTATTTAGACCATTACAAATTAAAACTAAAAGCCAACAAACAAAAGTAATAAAAAAAGACACTATGCGGGTTTAGGTTTGAATTTAGGTTTTATATGGAATAAAAGAAGATACTATGCGGGAGGGTGTATAAATATTAGCTATTTATATACGGTCCGGATTGGTTCAAATCTGAAATTGTGGGGTTTAATCTGAAATTGATCTGTGGACTACGGATTTTAAAATTTTTAATTTAGAACCGAATCACAGATTTAAAAAATCAATCCAAACCTATCGCATTGAATTGGATCGAATCGAATTAGATTGAATCGAATTACTAATTTTACGAATTTCTTACTCAACTCAAACGGTGTCATGATCGGGCCATAGAATATACGACACATCTCCTGAGGTTACAAGTCTTTGATAGCAAAGGAAAGTTTATTGGTTGAATTATTAAAGTTCAAACTTGTTTAATGTACTTCAAAGCCATCACCAACTCCATAGAGTGTTAGATTGTTGATATGAAAATAGAAAACGTCAAAATTTAAATTTATGTTATGTTACAGTGTTGAAATACTATAATTTGACAATCATTTTCTAATTGTGCATAAACTACCTCATTTTTCATCATAAAATGTCAAAATAAAAATATTATAAGAGAATTAGGGATAAGATTCAACAATAATATAATTTGGATAGAATTTGTGCATACCATTGAAGAAGAATTTTCTAGAGTTATATATAACATGTCATTGGAAATGCTCAAAGTTTACTATCATTATGACACTCATGAGGAGAGTTGTACAAACATGGTTGGCCATGCGTTTAACAATTTTGACCACGTTCCATTTGTTTTTATGGATAATGTTTTATTTTCTAGTGTTTGCTAGATAAAAACAAAAGTTAATGAAGAGCGTTTTCTATTATGAAAAATAAAATGATTTGGGGAAAAAAAAGTTCTTAATTTTTTAAATGTGAAAAATATTTTTTGAATATACTAGAATCTTATTGACTCTACTATCAATGTCATTTTCACCATCCACCACCCCTTACCAACACCGTTGCCACTACCATCCTCTATTTTCACCACCATCTCCTTGCGACCACTGTCATCATTCCGCCGACTAGCACTCCTTACAACTATTATCGAGACAACTGTCACCATCACCACCTTACCACCATCATCATCTCCATAGCACTACCATTTCCTTCATCGATGTCAGTATTATTTTTAAGATTTCAACTGAACACATAAATAAGTATATATATATTTATTATAGAATATGTTTTTTCAAAAAAAGAAAAGAAAAGAAGAATATATATATATATATATTTATCGTCAAAACAAGTTGAATATTTTTTATTCTAAACTTAAACTTTACTGCAATCATTTGGTGGCCATAAAAAGAAAAGAAAAACGTTGTATGTGAGTCCTCTTCTTTTTATTTTTATTGGCCCCAAAACAGTAATATTTTATCGATTCAATAAAACATGAAAAAATTACTCATAAATCTTATTTGGAGAAGTTGTTTCATTTAGTCCTAAAAATTTTCTTTCAAACCAATTAATCATTTTTATTTTAGGTATGTTATATTTCCTTGATTTAGGGGTATGAGAGTTTACTTGTTTGTCTTTGTGTGTAATTTTGTTTAGATTTTTGTCCTAATGTTGGGTGTGTGTAGGTAAGGTAGATTTTTATGTTTCTATTTTTTCGTGGGGATTTAGTAAAGTAATTTGTGGATGGATGATGTTACCTTGTTTGTGGTGTTATTGGTGTGGTGTTCATTCCTTTTTGTGGTATTCGTCCCTATTATAACATTGACATTAGTTAACATTCAAATTACTCAAACCACTAACACCACTATATCCCCAATAACCATAACATTGTCAAAAAACAAGGGCCATTTCACGTGTACAAAATACATATTAATACAAACATCACAATGACAAAATGCGGCCAACAAAAACCACAACATTACACAACATAATCATTATTCGGCATTACAAAGTTACACCAACTTGCCAAATGACATCTAAACCTACAGAGCCCACAACAGAATAATGACCACACTAACAAAATCCCAATGTATTCCAAACCTATATTACCATTCACATACAACAACAATATGATGCGAACCTATAACATTACTTACCCAACATTACATATAAAAATAGACAACGAAGTCGACAACACAATCGGAATATTTATCAAAGAAGTAAAATAACAATATCGAAACATATATCTGACACCATTGCCCACTAACACAATCGTTGTCGCCGACGCAATGAGGAGTGTACACACGCCAGTTATACGTTAGTAACGTCAACCCAACGACGAAATAATATAGTTCTCGATCCTAATCGCTGTATTGACAAAATTGGAGATTTGTATTTCTAGGGTTTGAGAGGAACCAAAAGTCAAATTAGCAATACAAAGATAGGGTTTAATGTTGCCAAAATCAAATAAACAACAAACAAAGTAATCTACACACTATTAATATTGGGAATCCACAATGTTTCCATCTCTTCTGTTTTGATCGGGATGGAGGGAAAACAGAAAAAGACTATAGTAAGCTCTTTGGCCACAAATGTAATTTTCACATCATCGAATCCCTAATTTACCCATAACATTTGGGACAACACGCGCTAACATCATGTACAAAAAGGTCATTACCACTCAAATGGGACTTATCAGTGCATAAAATAAAAGGTAGAACTAAATGGTTCAAAAGTTTTTGATTTGGGATTTATTGGTTCATTACCCATAAAACATTACAAAAGTAGAAAATGGGATAGTTTGAAGCCAATAGCCACTAAAAAGAAAAAAGAAAAAAAAGGTTTAAGAAATTAGTCCTCCTTTTCTTTTCTTTTTGATCAGCAAAATGAAACTTTATTGATGAAAAAAGGCCATTACAGTAAAAAAAACATCATAAAAGGAGGGGGGCAAGTGCAACAAGCATCATAGTATATCATACCCATCCCGACTATGTTGGCACCGGCATGAACACCCAATCATGTGCTAACACCGCAAGTTTGGTGAGAAACCAAACAAAGAAGAACAAAAAACCCAAACCCATTAACAAGACAAACAACACCCAACAGCAAACACTAGAACAGGACTAAACAACAGAACACCAGACTATCAAAAACCAGAAAGACCAAACAAGAGAGCTTAATTAACATCTAATCTGTTGCAGATTGGAGATGAAATCCTACACTGTATAAGGGCACTCCTTGGTGTGAGCTTTTACCCAGAAAATAATTGTCAACTTAATCAAGACGTAAATCTCTTCCAAAATAACTTGTTTCCCATTGAACACCACATCATTTCTGTACCTCCATGTTGACCACATGATTGCCAAAGGCATTGCTCTCCAGATTTTGTTCTCAAGCTTTCTCCATGTAAAACCCTTCCATCGTTGAAGAAGACCATCTACACTAGCAAGTACAACCCATTGCATCCCCCACCAGTTCAAAAGATTAGACCAAATTTGCCAAACAAAAGGGCACCAGAGCATCACACGAGACACTGTTTCAAAACCATTTCTACAAAACACACAATTAACCGAAGCATTATGGTCCAGAACACCAATTTTTTGAAGGAAAATTGATGTCTTTAACGTCCCCTTCCAGGCCAACCACCAAAGAATTGAACTTTTAGAGGAGAAACATTAATCCACAGCATTTTAGCTACTTCCACAAAACCAACAGACACTAGCAAATTATAAAGAGATGAAGTGCTAAACTGACCTGATGAGCATGCCATCCAGCTCCATTGATTATCCCTATTAAAGATACGAATCTGAGATTGGTTAAGCCTAGCATAAAGTTTTTCCAAATCCTCTACCTCCCGAGCAAATAAAGATCTTCTGAAATTGAGGTTCCAAGTACTTGAAATGCCTTTTCTTTCAGTCAACAAATTTAGAGAAATATTTTTTTCAGTTGACAAGCTAAAAAGTCTGGGGAAGATATTCTTTACATATTGATTCCCAAACCATTGATCAAACCAGAAACTCACTCTGGACCCATCCCCTACCACAATCTGAGTATTCTCCAGAAATAGATTCAGAAGGTTAGGATTTGATTGAGTAATACTAAGAATACCCCTTATATTTTAGAGAGATTACCACTATCATTAAAGATAGGCATCCACCTCCCACCATTTTGGCTTATACCTATTGCAAATAACTTTTTTCCAAAGTGCATTATCCTTAACTCCATACCTCTACCACCATTTAGCCAATAAACAATTATTCCCTTCTCAGATTTTTCTGATCCCAAGACCACCATGATATTTACTTTTAGACACCTCATCACATTTTACAAGGTGAATTTTCTTTTTCAAGTCGGAGCCTCCCCACAAAAAAGATGCTTGCAAACTATCAAAAACTCTAGGCACAAAACTGGGCATCTTAAAAATAGAAAGGTAATAAATAGGAAGACAAGATAAAGACTCCCCTTAAATGAGAGCAGCTTCGTCTTTCAAGATGCCAATTTTGCCTTGACATTATCAATAACTGGTCTCCATGTTTTTCTTAATCTTGGATTGGCACCTAAAGGCAAGCCAAGGTAAGAAAAAGGCAGGTTTTTACTCTTGTAATGAAGTTTGCTAGCAAACTCATCCACCAATTGATCAAGCACACCAATTCCACTCACAAGACTTTTAGAGAAATTAATCTTCAATCCAAAGACTAACTGGAAACATCTCAAAATTCTTTTTATTGTCAAAACTTCCTCTCAATCTGCCTCACAAAAGATTATTGTGTCATCAGCAAATTGAAGATGTGTTACAGTTGATATTGAATCACCTTGGCCTATAATAGCCCCTTTTATAAGACCACCTAACTTAACCCTGTGCAATAATACATTCAACACTTCAATAACTAGATTGAATAGGAAAAGTGACAAGGGGTCCCCTTGCCTAAGGCCTTTTCGGGGATAAACTCAGTTGTTGGAGAGCCATTTACAAGAACTGAAACTCTAGATGAAGTCAGACATTCTTTAATCCAATTTCTCCACTTAGACCCAAAACCAAACGCACTCATCATAGAAAGAAGGCACTCTCAATTGACTGAGTCATACGCTTTTTCAAAATCAAGCTTAAGAATCAACCCTTTTTTCCTAGTCTTCTTCCACTAGTCAACAACTTTGTTTGCAATTAAAATCCCATCCATGATATTTCTACCCCCAAGAAAAGAAAATTGAGCCTCCCCAATCACTCTAGGAACCATTAACTTTAGCCTATTTGTCAAGACTTTAGCAAGGATTTTGTAGAAAGACCCAATCAAACTGATTGGCCTGTAATTTGAAATGGTAACTGGGCCATCAACTTTTGGAATCAATGTAATGAAAGAACTATTAACCCTACTAGCCAACTTCCCATTGTCATAGAATTCCTTAAAGAATTGTAGAACATCAGCCTTAAAGATCTTCCAACATTTTTGAAAGCACACCGAGTTAAGCCCATCTGGCCTAGGGCCCTTATTACCATCACAGCTTCTTATGGCTGCCCACACATTCTTCTTAGAAAACCTTACTTCAAGACCTTCAATAACTCCATCATGCCCTATAGAATTGAAATGCCCAAGCAACTTTGGTCTTATCCTCCATTCTTCAGAGAACACATCCTTAAAGTGCAGGAATACCTTTTGTTTCACTCTTCTTAGATCCTCATGTAACACCTCTCCTACTAAGATTAAATTTAACAAATTCCTGTTTTGTCTCTTTGATGCCATTAAATGAAAAAATCTTATATTCTTATCCTCCTTCATACACCAATTCAATCTGGATTTCTGTAACCATATCCATTCAATCTTCTTATTTAAAGCCCACCTCTCCTTTCTAAGGTCTCTTCTACAAACATATAGGGGGCCCCAAGGGGTACGGTTTAGATATATAAGGCAATCATTTTGTGAGATCTAAGAAATTGGGCAATGGGGTTTGAGGGTTTGTTACAAATAATATATGGTCTTCTAGCCAAAGATAAAAACCTAAAGAAAGGCCATTTTGATGTATGAATGAAAGAGATAGGATTCACTATAATAATTTGCACTTTTGGCAACCAAATTTGGCGACTAAAACTGATTTAGTCTCGAAAAATCAAACCTTTGGCGACTAAAATTTTTATTGGTCGGCAATGCTTTATATTTGAGCTACTAAAATTTTTTAGTAGCCGTATATTAGTTATTGGCTACTAAAAAAAAATTGGTTGCTAAATATGATGTAATAGGCGACTAAAAACAGTTTACTCGCCAAATAACATGCTTATTTTTTGGATTACTCTTTGGAGACCAAAGATTTTCATCGACAAATATAAACTTTTGGTGACAAAAAAAAAATTTAGTCGTTGTATAATCAATTTTTGCTGACGAAAAAAAAAAAATAGTTTTGGCTACAAAAATTTTAGTTGGTATTGATTATTGTTTGGCGACAAACATAAGTTTAGTCGCTAATGGGACAAACAATTTTTTTTTAAATGAGGGAACCGAATATTGGCGCCTACGCCCCTTTTTTACATAAACATAATCTCTGTTCTCTCTCACATACTGTAGTTTACTTTTCGTGCTCCTTTCGAATATGATAGCTCTACAGTTCGGACTCCTATAATTCTGAATCTGATTTCACAAGTGCAATATGAAATAGATAAACACAAATGAGTCCAAATTGGACAAATCTTTTGGAAAATAAATTTTGAATCAAAAATGCCAAAAATGGACCGCTTTGCCAGATTTCAGAGTCTCCACCTAAATATTTTTAGAAAGTTTAGGAAACCTGTGACTCGTGCCAAAGGCCACTTATCCATTATCACTAAAGTGTCTCGGCTCGAGAACTTAGGTACGAGAGGGGAAGGTCATGAATTTAAGCACCCCACTCGCCCGATCAAAGATCGACCTCTACTAATCATGATGTGACTCTTATTTACATTATATGCTCTTGTTCCGATTATTAGCTATTTTTACTATGTGATGCACGCAAGAATAGACTAATTTGCAAAAGTTGGAACATTTGATTTCATATTTGTTTGAAAAAAGTGTTTGAATACACGTCACTTGAAAAAATGAGTCTGTATGTACATTAATCAATTTATTCCAATTCAAGCAATTAGCCTTCATCCACCGACATTCAAACAGATATATCACTTAAGCACTTAGTCTCATGGTATTATGCTTGTCATGGCAACAATCACACGCAACGCAACATGCTAAAGCAATAAGTGCTCACCTAGTACTCAAAGGCAAGCCAAACAGAGCAAAATAATTAGAAAACATGCATGCTCCTAAATAATGCAATATGACTAATGTGACATATACAATCATGCAAATAACAAGTTCGGCTATTAGCGTGGCATTTGATTCAATCCAAGACGTGAAATGTGACATATACAATCATGCAAACACGTATTCAAGCAAAGAATTTGATCTTGATGTTGGTTTAGAATGATGAGCCGAACCCTTATGTATACAAGACAAATGGATGCGAGACATGGACAATGCTAATTAAAACATGATACTCTATGTTACCATTATAAGTGGAGAAATAAAAAGGAGAAAGAAATGGGGGTTGGAAGACATACACATTTATTACAATTTTGCCCTCGCACAGGAGGGTCCGAATGAATGTCCAAGTGTCCGAAATAAACTAACTATTACAAAACCAAATGAATGAACTAATTACAATTTACAAATTTGAATGAATAATTAATAACTAACTAATTTGTTACAACAATGATATTACAGTAATCCAAGAAATAAACCAATGATTGCGCACAATGTTCCTCAGAAACTGCTCTATCTACTTTGCTAGGAAACTGCCCTGTGTTCACCCTCAGCCACTGCTCTGTATTTCTCAAAGCTGCTCTATGTACCATACATTGGGGCCTGGCCGGCTTCTAATGTGGCCCGGCCGAGTCCAAACAAGGCCGGCCGTGCCCTAATTTCTTACAAAAATCTGTTTTTATGCTCTGGGGTGAAAATAGTGTAGACAGAGCAACTTTAAGCCATGTGTGTCCCTTCTGCTCTTCTCTATCATGAAACTCAAGAGAATAGTGAATTTGAGTTCGAAACCATCAATAGCCACAAGTTGATGGCTTGATGATTTCGAACACGATTTGGACAAAACAATTTATAAATGCAATGAAAACAACCACCTCTCCCTCTCATTATGAATTTAGTTCAAAGAGAGAGGTAGACACGCCTCAAGTCTTATCAAAATATCATGTATTGATAAGTGACGATCCTCGAAGCGATGGACCCAGCATAATATCCGGCCAGATCCAACCAATTCTAAGTACTTTCTTTATGCTGGTTTCATTGATTTTAAGCCAATTTTATTAATCCTTTTTGACTTACCTTTCCATTACTTAATCATTTTGTTCAAAGTAATAGTTAAGTCCACTAAATAAAGAGAAATGTCAAACAAGAAGTGATCCTTAGCATGAAAGAGAGGCTATGCCTTGACGATGAACCTCCAAAGAGATTAAGCAATTGAGCATAGGGTCTCTTTCCTATGCCCCGAATAACAATTAATCGCTTGAAACAACTCTCAAACAAAAAAAAAAAAACAAGAAATGAGGGAGGGTGCATAAATGATTATGCGAGATTGATTATTAAAATGAGACTCTTTATATGAAAACTAAGTAAAGAAAGCCATCAACTTAAATGACTCGGTATCTAAGGCCTAAACAACCGAAGCCATGAGGACATATAACACAACAAGCAAAGTATTCAAATCATAAGCTATTTAAATGAATTAAACAGTCCCTAAAACCAAAAAAACAGTGACAAAACAACTCCAAAAACAAGCTGAAAATAGTTTGAAAAGCTAGAAAAAGTAACAAAGATTAAAGAGAGCAAAGCTAGTAAGCAAGCCAAAAGAAGGATGGCTAACCACTCTACTTTTTACAACTTCAAATCACATATTTTAGCCTCTGAAAATAGTCCGAAAACATTGGCTCAAATCATGTTAAAAGAGCACAAAAGATAGGGAAAAACAAAGAGATACAAAACTAGTAACCAAGACTCACCCCTCCACTTTTGGAATTTTTAAACCACATTTTTCAGCTTTTTCAAACTCTAAAAATCAATATATAAAGACAAGAAAAATAGAAGAAAAGAGTAGAAGAAGATTAAAGAAGAAGGTGCAAAGTTATACCTTTTGAGAAGAGAGGTAAGCTCTTAGTTAACAAACTTGATTCAAACACCCTCAAGTTTCTGAAATTAGCTTTGAAAGTTCAACAAAAAGCTTTAAGAACAAGCTCCAATAGTGTATGTATTGTGTATGTATAGCTAAAGAAGGTTTGAAGGTCAAAAGAGGAAGGAAGATGGAAGGAGGTCTTTTTAGCTCTTCAAAGCTTTTGAAAATTTGCTAACCTTGAATTCTGAATGCAAGGGGTCTATTTATAGAATTTGAGCCAATTTGATCAAAAATATCTTTAAACAAAGCTAGCTGTCCAATTCCCACCAGTTGTCTATTTGGCGCTATTGAGACCCGACCAGGCCCAAAAACACATGGCTGGGCCTAAAAAGCAACTTTGGTTTACTTTTCATTGAGACTCAGCCGGGTCTAAATCAGCCACGACTGGTTCTAAATGGACCCGGCAGGGTTCAAAAATCTGTATTTCAGGCCGACTTCAAATGGGCATATCTCCCTTATCCGGACTCGATTTTAGGTGATTCTTGAGTCTAAATTGAAGTCCCAGAAGCCTACTTTCCAATGGTGGTGGCCTTACATATAAATTCTAAGTGGTTAGGGAGATATGCCTAATTTAGTGAAGGCTATTCATTTCTTTATCAACGGATTGATGCCCAACCTTCTCCCCAACTAGTTTTCTTCCCTCCCCTCTTATTTTCTTTAACTCCAAACCTATAAATAAGATGTTTTTAAATATTTTCAAAGAGTTCACCTATAAATAAGATGTTTTAAATATTTTCAAAGAGTTCATCTCCCTCCATTTATTTCCATTTTGTCCTTACTCGATTTACCAAAAAGTGCAATATTTTAAACGAAATGCAAGCCTCGAAACATCGTAGAAACATCTGGAAAAATATTTTGAAAAAGAGGGTTTTAAGGTCTAAAATAGTTTGGCCAAAATGGGGTATAAGGTTTGGGATTAGAGCTTGAATCCAAATTTCTTCGTTGAGAATTCAAAAGATTGTACAGTGTATTTTCATCATCGGGTGTTTGGAATAAAGTGCCCAAGTCCTAAGGGCGATCAAAAATAGGGTGTCTACACATACACACAGCTCTCTTACACACAGAACAGTCACCACCAAACCTCACCCCTGCTCACCACCCCACCGTCACTCACCCACTACTGCAAATCATAGGTTTTTCTCTCTCTTTCTGTCGCTCTCGGTCTCTCTCCCTCTCTATCGATCTCGGTCTCTGTCTATCGATCTCAGTCTCTCTATCTCTCTTTGTTTGTTTGTTTGTCTGTCTGTCTGTCTGTCTGTCTGTCTCTCTTTTTCTCCCTTCCTTTATTTTCCCATTTCTCACATTTGCTAGGGTTTTATATGATTTTTTGAGTTTAATTTTGTGTTGATTTGTTAAATGGGTTTGGTTCAAATGGTTTGATTTCTATAAAATTGGGTTTGATTTAAGGTTTATGGGTTTGTGGGCTCGCCTTTTTCCCGCACCCCGTCTTTCGAAAATGTTTGAAAAGAAAGGCCTCATAGTTCAGACTCTCGCGTTCTGAATCTAGTCTCACAAGTGTAATGTAAAACTGATAAACACCAAAGAGTCCAAATCCGGCAAATTGTTTTGAAAAATTGATTTTGAATCAAAAAGTGCCAAAATTGGACTGCTTTGTCAGATACAGAGTCGCCACCTAAATATTTTATTTTTAGGGAAATTTAGGAAACCCTGACTCGTGTCGAAGGCCACATATCCGTCATCACCAAAGTTGCCTCGACTCGGGAACTTAGGTACGAAGGGGGAAGGTCATGAAATAAGTACCCCCGCTCGCTCGATCAAAGATCGGCCTCTACTAATCATGATATGAGCTTTTATAAACATTATGCATTCTTATTCTGATTATTGAACTAGCTTTACTATGTGATGCGCACAAAAACAAGTATAGACTAGTTTGCTCAACTTGAAACAATTCAACTCATGTTTGTTTGTGAAAATGGTTTGAATTTATGACCCTCAAGTGAGCTTAAAGATGCGGATTTCCCACCAAACATAGTGAGCTTAAAACATGATTTGCCACTTAATAAAGTGGCCTTAAAACACATATTCATTGAACTGTTCCAATTCAAACAACAAGCCTTCATCCACAGGCATTCATGCAGTTTAGCAAGTAAGCATATAGCCTCATGGCAAGCATGCTAATCATGGCAACATGGAAATCACACTCACGTAAGTATGCTAAAGCGTAAAAGCTTACCGAGTACTCCAAGCCAAAACAAAAACTAGTTAGAAAGATGCATGATCCTAACTATACAAGATGCCTAATGCAACGCATGCGATAATGCAATTATTAGACTCGGCTACTAATATGGCATATGGATCGATTTGAACAACATGCGATTTAAACACGTATTCAAAGAAGATATCGAAATAACAATGCAGTTTGAATGATGCGCTGAGCCTCGGTGCATGCAAGACAAATGAATGGATGCAGACATGCAAGCATAAGGTATGCTAATTGAAAATGTCCCTAAGCTAACCATCAAAAGCGATTAAATAAAAAGGAGAAAGATGTGGGGGTTGAAAGACATACACACACATGTACACTTATTATATGCCCTTGCGAAGGAGGGTTCGAATGAATAAGCTAACCAACTAGCTACGCTAATTAAGCTAATTATTACAACACTTGAGACTAATTAACTATTCTAAGCTAATTGAATATTACAAATAAACTAACTAGCTAGGTACTTAACTAATTAATTACAAAACAATTGAACTAATTAATTACAACATGAATTAATCAACTAATTAACTAGATAAGTTAACTAAACGGCCTCGAGAAACGAGGGATGCATTCATGCTTAGTTTCTCCACCCGAAGAGCCACCATTTTGCTGCTGCGAGCCTTTGTTTGCGTATTTGAACACCAAAAACTCTGCCAACTTCTAGAATACCTCTGCTCCACCTCAAGAACACACTGTGTAAATTTCATTGGTGGCCGATAGGGGGCCTGTCGGCTACCAATGGTGGTCGGTCGGTTGCCAGTGGTGGCCAGTCGGCTACTAGTGGTGACCGGTTAGCCACTAATGACATGAACTCCTCTTTTTGCTGTAACAGAGAGCAGATAGAGCAAAACAGTGTATTCTCACAGATTATTTACACACTTTGCCTCTCCTTTTCATGGGGAGATCAAAGGAGGGACAAATTTTGGGTTTACAAACCATCAATCAAGCAATTTCATTGCATGATGGTTTGTGAAACCAATTGTGCAAGTTCAATAAATGCAAAATGAGACCAAAGGTCCATCACCCTATCACGCATGATCAAGGGCAATGGAGACCAAGGAAAATGACACATTTCATCACTTTTGAGTATGAAATGTCTCATTTCCCTTGTGTTCAAACTAACGTCCGATTTGAACACATGCAATGCAACACAAAGGATGCTTATCTTGTCTCTTTTACTTGTCCAATTTTGTTTACTCATTTTAATTACCCAAGTCATTCTTTAATTGATTTGCCCATTAGTGAGTGTCCTCTAATGGAAAGATGACTCAAACAACAAGTTACTTTGGGGATGAAAGAGGTATTACACTGTTGGTAATAAAACCCCTAAGGGATTAAACCATTAGGTGCAACACCTCCATTTCACACTTAGGCAAACAAGTGGTTTGAAACCATTTTCAAAGCAAACAAAACAGTGAAGAATAGAGGGAGATTGCAGAGATTATAGTGCTAAAATGAAGTGCAAAATAACACTAAAACATACTATTAACTCAAAACAATGATGATTAAAGCATTAAAACATCAAACTAGTGAAGGAAATTACACTACAACTATGCAATACAAGACTCAAATGAATTAACCAATCCAAAACAAAGCCAAAATAGGTCAAAACAGAGCTTAAAACATGCTGGACTTAAGCCACAAAAAGCTAAAATAATAAGCTAACATGTGAGGCTAACTAGGCAAGCAAACAAGATACAAGGAGGAGGGGATAACCCCTCCAATTTTGGACTTCAAAACAAGGTTTTTACCACTGAAAAACCTTTGAAATTCAGTGGTTAAAAGGCCCAAAAAAGTTGGTTTAAAAGTGATGAAAAATGGTACACAAGCTCAATAAACAAAGGAGCAAGAAGGGTGGACCACCCCCTAACTCAAAGAGACCTCAAACCAACACTTTTAAGTCACAAAAACAGAGTTTTTGATAGTTCAAAATCAGCCCAAAAGCAGTTGAAATAGATGGCAAAACCAAGATACAAAACAAGTATAAATAATATGAGTGCTATACCTTTGAAGCAAAGCACAAAATAGCCAATAATCCAAGCTCAAACCACCTTCTAGAGCTCAAAGAAGACTCCAAGTAATATCAGCCCAAAGTTGAGAGTATCTGGTTAAGGGTTGGTATGCAAAAGCTAAGGACTTGTGAGCAAATGTGTACAAAATATCAAGAGAGAGAGAGAGAGAAAGCTAGAGAGAGATATTTTCGCTCTAAGTTTTCTAACCCTCCAAAATGGGGGAAGAACCCCCCTATTTATAGAAAAACACCCATTGAGTTTAGAAACATCTCACCATACACGTGTATGGAGATGCAGCTCAGTGTGCAACAGCTGGTACAACTGTCAATAAATATCTGGAAAAAGACACTAGTGGCGGTTGGCCACCATTGATAGCCGGTCGGCCACCAGTGGTGACCGGCCACACCCATGGCCGACAAAAACATCCCAAGGCCGACAGCCTTGGGTGGTGGCTGACAGGTCACCAAGATGTCCAGACACCAAGTTTTGGTCCAAAACAAGGCACATAAAGAATAAAGTTTAAAGGCTCAAAGATAGGGCATTCCGCCGAGGACTTCGGGTGCTCAAAACGAACACAAACATACATAATCATCGAGTATACAAGCGATGACGTCCAAGTCTTGAGGACGGTCAAAAATGGGGTGTCTACATGGTTTGACAGAGAAAAATTTTTGATGTCAAAAATCAAAATCAATGAACAAGTTGAAATTTTTTTTTTTTTTTTTAGCGAAGAAGAATCATTCAAAAGCTTTGATTCATAAGTGCATTCATAAATTTATTTTTTAAGAAAAGATTTATGGTAACAAAGATCGGAATTTAGGCTTTATTTTTAGCGAAGAAGAAACTTTTTTTTAGCGAAGAAGAAACTTTATTTTTATTTATTTTCCCTTTGTAGATAATCGTTCCCTTCAACTTAAGTATTTTAAAAATTTAGCAGCTGCACCTTTCGTTGTGTATTAGAGAATGATAATTAGACCGATAGATTTCAAATGCTTCAAATTTAAAAGTAGATAAAAAGTTATATGTGTTAGTTTTGAAGATCGTAATGTTTCCTTTCTAATACTAAAAACCATTGAGACATTTCAAAGATTCAATCAATGCACTATGGTAATTGACTTGCAAAAAATAAAGGCAATTGATCTATGTTACCTGTCCCTTTGATTTTAGGTTAACAAATATTATGATGTATTGAGTACTAACAAGCTTCTATGAATATGGTTGGGGTGAGTCTTTCCATTTCGCACCCAGGTAAATGGCAAGCTTGATTTCCGCATAATTGTTTTGGGTCTCTTTTTGTTCACTATGTACAAGCAAAAGAGCATATTACTCTTTCTTGAAGTTTTCTTAATAAGTATCAATATTCTTATATTGGTAGATGGAAAGAAGAGTTGTTTCGAGAGAGCATCAAACGACACGAGCACTTTCTTGCTTTGTAACTAGGCCTGAAACAGGGGTAAAAGGTTTGGTTCACTTACTCTCACAACTTGACTTAGTAAACTTGTACAAGCTATGACAAAATCTCCCGTTTTGTACAAGTTGTGATTCAACTTTAATTTATTTCCCTTTTTCTTTTTCTTTTTTTAAAATTATGTTGTGACAAAAAAAGTAAGTGCTAATAGTAATTTACATCGGCACTTCTATGATAGAAGATTTATTTAGTAATCACATACATTTTTTATAATCTATTTAGTGAATCAAATGTCAGAATGAATATGCTGATGAATGATCATTTCATTCCAACTTATTCCAATAAACCAAACACAACATAAGAGTTACCATGATTCATGGCATAATGCTAGTTCATCATGTCTATGAAGCTTATTATGATTGCCCCATTCTCCTTTTATTGAACATTCTTTTGTTGCCTATTATAATTGCTATTTTGTCAAGCACCATTCCCTATGGAAAATCTCAATTTCGATTTGAACTTTTACAGCTGATTCATGAAAAAGATAAAATTGATAGAGTTGATGGGGAATGGTGACCATAAAACAATTTTGTGTGCCCTCATCGTAGTTGAATTTATGAAAATTAAATGATAATATTTGTCAACTCTCTATTGTGTTCTATTCATTGTTATGTAGAATATGCAAAACTGTTACCTGGCTTTGTTTTTAGCCGCTAAAAAGGTCTATATACAGAAAAGCATTTTTGTCAACAGTTCTTATTTTCCAATAAGAATTCATTAAATTTGTCTTCTTATGAATTTTATTATACCGTGATCATTCAGGTAGCTTCTAATCTAATGGAGGAACACAAACCGAATAAACACAGAAGTAGCAAAATAATTGTATCATGTTATATAGATGGCGCAACTCTTTCAGAAGAAGATCTGATGGGTGTTTTTCTATTCTTTCTGCTTAGAACCTTCGGAGAGCCCAACAACCTAATGTAGCTTTCTTTTCGTGCTTCTTAAAGGGATTTAGTCTCTTTGGATACGATAGCCCTACAGTTCGAACTCCCGTGGCTCCAAATCTAGTTTCATAAGTGCAATGTGAAACAGATAAACACAAATGCGACAAACCTTTTTAAAAAATCGATTTTAACTCAGAGATGCCAAAAATGGACTGCATTGCTAGATTTCAGAGTCGCCACCTAAATATTTTTGAAAAATTTAGGAAACCCGTGACTCGTGCCAAAAGGCCATTAGTCCGTTATCACCAAAGTGTCTCGGCTCAAGAACTTATGTATGAGAGGGGAAGGTCATGAATTAAGCACCCTACTCACCTGATCAAAGATCGGCCTCTACTAATCATGATGTGATTTTTATGTGCATTATATGCTTTTGTTCTGATTATTATGCTATTGTTACTATGTGATGTCAGAAAAGTATAGACTAATTCGCTTAATTTGGAACGTTTTGATTTCATGTTTGTTTTAAAAAGTGTTTGAATATGTACCACTTTAAAAAGTGATTTCAAATGTACATTAATCAAAATCATCAAATTTAAATGGAAAAACCTTCATCCACAAGCATTCAAGAGATATAGCAATTAAGCACTTAGCCTTATAGTAAACATGCTTGACATGGTAACAATCACACGCATACAATATACTAAAGCAAAAATTCTCACCTAATACTCAACCGAGACAAGCCAAAAGGAATAAAATAATTAGAAAAATGCATGTTCATAAATAATGCAATATGACTAATGCAACACATACAAAATGCAACTACGAGGTTCGGTTTTAATATGTCATGTGAGTCAATTCAAGGCATACGATACATCACATATTCGAGCAAGAAAGGAAATTGACATTAGTTAGTATTATGAGTCGAACCTTTATGCACGCAAAACAAATGGATGCAAATCATGGAAAATGCTAAGGAAACATGATGCCCTATGCTGCCCATCATAAGCGAGTAAATAAAAGGGAGAAATAAATGGGGGTTGGAAGACATACACAATTATTACATATTTTGCCCTCATGCAAGAGGGTTCGAATGTCCGAGTGTCCGAATTAACTACTTATTACAAATCCGAATGAATAATAAATGAGCAAATGACTAACTATCTAATTTATTACAACAAAGATATTACAACAAGAATATGAATAACAATATCATAACAATAAGATAAACAATAATAAGAATGCACAAGGATTGTATACGCGTCAATGAAGACGGTTTTCAGAAACTACTCTGTTTGCCTTGTTGGGAAACTATCATGTGTTCACCCTCAGCCACTGCTCTATATTTCTGCCAAAAATACTCTGTTTACCAAATATTGGAGCCCTGCCAGCCCCCAATAAGGTCCAGTCGTGCCCTATTTTCTTGTAGAAAAATGTTTTTGTACTCTGAGGTGAAAACAGTGCAAATAGAGCCTTTGTAAGCCATGTTTGTCCTTTCTGCTCTTCTCTATCATAGAGAAACTCAAGAGACGAACGAAGTCGGTTCCGAAACCATCAATGGTAAGTTGATTGTGTGATGGTTTTGGACACATTTGGACAAAAAATTAATGAATGCAATGAAAGACATACCATCCCTCTCTCCTATCATGAAGTTAGTTCAAGGAGAGAGATTGACACGCTTCAAGAATCATCAAACATCACAAGCTAGTATGTGATGACTCTAGAAGTGATGGGTTCGGTATAACGTCCGACCGAATCCAACCAATTTTATTAATCTTCTTTATGTTAGTTTGATCAATTTTAAGCTGATTTGATTAACCTTTTTCAACTTACCATTCCATCGCTTAATTATTTTGTCCAAAAGTGAGTGTTACGTTCACTAATGAAGAGAACTGTCAAACAAGAAGTTATTTTTGGCGTGAGAGAGATGTAATGCCCTAGTAATAAACCACTGAAGAGCTTAAACCATTAAGTATGGAAGGTCTCTTTCTTAAGCTTAAACAATACTCGTTTGAAACAACTCTTACAAACAAAGAGAAAACCAAGAAAGGAGGGAGAGTGCAGAGATGATTATGCAAGGTTGATTGTTACAAAAGTGGGACTCTTTACAAGAAAACTTAGAAAATAAAGCAATCAACTCAAATGACTCGATGTCTAAGGCCTAAACAACCGAAGCCATGAGGACTTATAACACAACAAGTATGATATTCAAAACATAAACTAATTAAATAAATTAAACAGCTTCTAAACAGCCCCTAAAATATAATAATAAAAAAAAAGTAGCTAAAATCATGTTTAAGAGAGCACAAAAGATAGCCTAAAACAAGGAGATACAAAGCTAGTAAGCATGACTAAGGAGAGGTGGCTAACCCCTCCACTTTTGGGACTTTTAAACTATATTTTCCAGCCATTTTAAACTCTGAAAATTAGTATGTAAACCAAAGAAAAGAGTAGTAAAACAAAAGGGATGAGCTATGAGATAAGGTGTAAGAAAAGGTGTTAAGCCTCTCTATCTTTGGTAGCTTTTTAACCCCAAGTTTCAGCACTTGGAATAGATCCAAAATAGTATAAAAACACAAGAAAAAGATAGAAAAAGAGTGAAATGAAAGTAAGGAAAAAGGTGACAAGCTTATACATCTTGAAGAGTGAAAGCTTTTGTTGTAAACCAAACTCAATCGTAAGGCACTCTCAAGTTTGAATTATGGTTTTAAAGTCTCAACCAAGGCTCCAAGCTTAAGCTCTAAAGGTGTATATGGTGTATGTATATGGTTCAAGGATGATATAAGAACACAAAGTTAGCTTGCAAGGGAAAAATGAGCTCTCAAAGGTGTTTTTGGTTCTTTGAAATTTTTCTAACCCTCAACACAGAGGCATCAGCTCGTATTTATAGAATTTGAGCCAAATAGGTCATAAATATCTTCAAAAATAGACAGCTGGTGGATTCCCGCCCAGAACAGTGTTTCTCACCCAAAAGGCACTGCTGGGCTCTAATAGCCATAGTCGGCCCCAAATGAGGCACGGTCGGGCCCTAATGTGGTTCCCATGTTCCTCAGTTCAAGTTCAATGTGGGTTGGCAAAATGCTCAAAGAAGGATTTCTGAGGTAAAAACAATATGGGTATGGAAGGTTGGGATTGTTTAGAGCTCAAAATCGGATTCCTTCGTTGAGAATTTAAACCG
This sequence comes from Camellia japonica, assembly GCA_030407325.1. Classification (NCBI taxonomy): domain Eukaryota; kingdom Viridiplantae; phylum Streptophyta; class Magnoliopsida; order Ericales; family Theaceae; genus Camellia; species Camellia japonica. The sequence goes on along the minus strand of JAPPVO010000024.1, from coordinate 103,957,832 downwards.
TTTACACAATGTAACTTTCATCATCGAGTGCTCAGAATAAAACGTCCAAGTCTTGCGGGCGGTCAAAAATGGGGTGTCTAAACCTAAAGTTCAGTGGGCTGCACTCTTGTGGTTTAAACATCATATACCTAGGGTTAGTACTATTATTTGGATGGCCATCCAGAACAGACTGAATACTCTTGATAGGCTAGTGATGTTTAGTATGAGGGATAGTCCTAGATGTGTTCTTTGTGAGGATTATAATGAGGATCATAACCATTTGTTTTTTGAGTGCTCATTTTCCTTTAAAATTTGGACCACTATGAAGACTAAGTGTAATGTCGACTGGCCTCATTTGAACTGGGATAATCTTGTGAGTTAGCTGGCTGTACATTTTTTAGGTTCATTTTTAGCTATTACTAGTTGTAAGCTTGTCTTCGCTTGCTCTATCTATTGTATATGGCAAGAAAGAAATAGTAGGATTTTCTAAGCTACAAAGTCTAAGAGTTAGCAGTATCAAGGACATGGTTAGATACAGGGTGTTATCTATCAAGAATTTCAAATTTGACTTATCCAATGACTGGTTCCTAAAAGAATGGTCACTATCTGGTTCTATACTAAAAAATGTTACTACATGTGTGTAATGCAGCTTCCTGGATGGCCTAGATAAATGGTGAGGGTTGGGTGTTGTGAGTCACATATTGATCCTTGTGTGAGTAATGTAAAATGAAGGGGTGAGGTTTGTGAACTCTTACTTTTTATCTCACTTTTAATGCAGGTTTGCCTCAGCTCAGCTAGTCTCTGTGTAGGGAGGAGAGTTGAGTGATGTAAGCTCTTAAAAGTAGGTTGTGTGAGTGATGTAAGCTGTTGAAGGCTAAGCGTAACATATATAAATTTCCCTAATTGTTTGCTCATTGCAGGATCTAGCTGGCACAGGGAGTTAGAGAGGAGTGCTGAGTGAATGAGTTCTCAAAATAGGATTTGAGTTTTTGATGAGGGTTAAGTGGTGGTGAGAATCCTATATTGTCTTTAAGCTATTATTATATGGTTCTAAATGTTTGCTTATTACAGGTTCTAGTTGGTACAGAGTTTAGGAAGGAAGGTTGAGTGAGTGAGTTTCTCAAAATAAGATGTGAGATTTCTGATGAGAGTTAAGTGGTGGTGAGCATCCAATATTGTAAGTTGAATGGGAGACCTATAGGTGAATTGGTATGCTGCTTGACTTCTATAAGCTGTCCAATATATCTATCAGTTGGTGTTGATCCTTGCTGCTCAGGCTCTTGTGTCCTAGACCTTGATGTCCACATCTGTTTGATGGATTGCTAGCTTGATTAAGTTGAATGGTTGCTAGTTTTATACCTTTCCCATGTACATACCTGGTGAGACTTTACTGTATGCAGGACTGCTGTTGCTTAAGGTTGTTTATTGCTGGTTGGTGTTGGTGCTGGTCGTTTGCTTGCTATTGTTGTTGCTCTGGTGATGGTTGTCTGTTTAATGCTTGCTAGTGCTACAGGCTGTTGATGTTATTATTGTCTATTATCTACATGCTAGTGTTTACAACACTGATTGTCAGGCTTCTATAACTGCAATTGAGAATGCTCTAAAAGGTATTAAAGCTGACACCATAATTTCTCTAACCAATTACATAGCCCTTGTAACAACTTTCTCAAATTTTACAACAGACGACATGAAATTGCGTTGCAAATGTTGCACAGATGATATATGACAAGTACTAGCAAGCCTATCCCATGATAGAGGGCCTCACATCACTGATTACAGGCTAGTAGCAACAGTTGTAGCCCTATTCTGGAATGACAAAATCTTGAAAATGACAATAGAAACCTGTGCAATATACCTGAATCAGAAATGTTTTACATAAAATTTATCTTCTTGATAACTTAAAGACATTGGAAATAGTGAGTACAACACACGTAAAATCAGAGAAAGGCTAGAAATAGAAAAAAAGACTATCAAAGAGAACTGGCAGATCTTATAAAATAATAGGCTTGATGTTAAAGTCTTAGCACACATAGGTTAGGAATTGGAGTAAAAAATGCCTTAAACTTAATCGAAAAAGGCCGTTCAAGGGACAAAAATATAAAACAGTTCCCGAACCACTCTATGGATGTCACCGATAGCTTCTTCATAACAAATAGGTCCTGTGGGGACAGACGGGATGTAATTAGCACATGTAGGTTGGAAGTTGGAGTGAAAAACGCCCTAAACTTAGTCGAAAAAGATCGTTCGGGGGGCGAAAATGCAAATAGCCCCCGAACCACTCTATGTATGTCATGGGTACTTTCTCGTGACAAATAGGATTTGTGGGGATAGACGGGATGTAATTAGCACACGCAGGTGGGGAGTTGGAGTGAAAAATGCCTTAAACTTAGTCGAAAAGGCCGTTCGGGGGGCAAAAATGCAAAACAGCCCCCAAACCACTCTATATATGTCACGAGTAGCTTCCTCGTGACAAATAGGACATGTGGAGATTGACGGGATGTAATTAGCACACGTAAGTTGGGAGTTGGAGTCGAAAAAGGCCGTTCGGGGGGACAAAAATGCAAAAAAGCCCTCGAACCAATCTATGGATGTCAGGGTAGCTTCCTCATGACAAATAGGACTTGTGGGGACAGACAGGATGTAATTAACACATGTAGACGGAGAGTTGGAGTGAAAAATGCCATAAACTTAGTCAAAAAAGGCCATTCAGGGGACGAAAATGCAAAACAGCCCCCGAACCACTCTATGTATGTCACGGGTAGCTTCTTCGTAAAAAATAGGACTTATGGGGATAGGCGGGATGTAATTAGCACAAGTAGGTGGGGAGTTGGAGTGAAAAACGCTTTAAACTTAGTTGAAAAAGGCCTTTTGGGAGGCGAAAATGCAAAACAACTCCCGAACCACTCTATAAATGTCACGGGTAGCTTCCTCGTGACAAATAGGATCTGCGGGGACAGACAAGATGTAATTAGCATACATAGGTTGGGAGTTGAAGTGAAAAACACCTTAAACTTAGTCGAAAAAGGCCATTTGGAAGGCGAAAATGGAAAATAACCCCCGAACCACTCTATGGATGCCACGAGTGCTTCTTAGCTTATTTGTTAAGTGAGGCATACCCATACACACAATGAACTATAACAATTTTAAAACTTCTTCTCAAATAAAAGTGACAATGCCATGCATGTCCCTATTTGAACATAAGGCAGCAACCTTTGCCAAACATATTCTCTTTGTCCTTTTTTTTTTTTTCCACTTATTTTATCAGCAACTCTAAATAAGCACCTTCAAATAACGGCAACAACCTCATTCTTTGAATAAGAGCATATTTGGATGTCATGTGAACAAGTATTTGCTTTACTGGTTATGTACCATGGATTAGGACAAATGCCTGTTAGTGTTGTAGTTTCTCTAAGGCTGTCTTCAAAAAAAAAATACCGATAATTACATGACACATATATATTCACGTACAATGGAATTGGAGAGAAAAAAAAAAATCAGATAAAGAAAGAAGCAGAGAGATAATTATAAACTTTTTTTTGAATTCACTAGGTTAAACAAATGAGAATTGCCCAGCAACTCTCTCCCTAGCAATAAAAATTCAATAACAAGCAGGTAAAAAAGGTAATAACAATAGATGCTAATCAATGGGAAACATGCATGTCATGAAAAAGTTAAAGAAAAGACAAATACACCAAAAGTGTGGAATTATCTCACGTGCTATATGGAATTAATGGGTGTAATTATTATTATTAGTTATTTTTTTATTATTTTTTTTGTAGATGGCTTTTGGTATGGATATGCAGATCTTCTATTTTTGTGTACGAAGGATAATTTACACTTTTGAATAATCTTACTTTTTTGTTGTCCTTTGCATTTTGTGTGAATTGGTATTAATCGTATATATAACTTTTGGCGGGGTACAAAATACTTTTGATATTGAACAAATATTTATTGCCGTGGTATATAGATTACCTTTTGTCATGGTACAGATTACAATGGTAATTTGTACTATGCCAAATGACCATTTCGCATAGTAATAAATATATTTTTGTATACGGAGGACATGGTTTTGTATGATTATTTGTTCTATATGAAATTATTATTTTCATTTGGAATATACTTGGTTTGTATGAAATTTGACATTAAAAGTGATTCTATTTTTTTGGATGGTTGTAAGTGAAATACATATTGTGGAATATGTGATAATACATATGTATTGTTTTGTTTGTATACCTGTTACAGATTGCATGGGATACATACAGGTTGTGGACAAATTAATTAAAATAAAAATAAAAAAACACATAAAATGATGTTTTTGGCGACTAAACAATTGGTAGTAAAAAATGGAGTTAAATATTTTTTGTGACTAAATAGTTAGTAGCTAAAAAAAGAATTAAATGGAAACAAATCTTTTGACGATTAAATATTTAGTAGCTAAAACAAAAAAATTGTATGATAAGTGACTAAAACTTTAGTAGCTAAACAAAAAAAATTAGACTTTAAGCTACTAAATTATTTAGTAGCTAAACAACAAATTAGACTTTAAGTGACTAAACATTTAGTAGCTAAAAAAAGTAAGATAAACAACAACAAAAAAAAAAATTCGCGACTAAAACTTTGGTAGCCCTATATAATTTAAGTTTTGATGACAAAAATTTTAATAGTTAAAAATATGATGTTAAATTTAATTGTAAGCTTTTGACGACTAAAAAATTAATCGCTAATTTAACCTTTCAGCAACTAAAAATTTTGTTTGTTACCAACTAAAAAATTAATCATCAATTTAAGACTTTCAATAATTAAATATTTTTGAGTAGTTAAGACTTTCTTCAACAATTATCCGACGACAAAATTGGCCATCAAAAAATTTAATTGAAATTTTTTTCAACGATTAAAATTTAATCACTAAAAGTATAATTTGTTATAGTAACAATGATTTAGACCATTAAAAAATACATCACTAATAGCACTAATACATTGCGAATGGCAAAAAAAATAAAAATAAGGCATAGAAAGTGGGCAGGGCCCACTGCTACATCATTAGTCCTCCCTCTAGTGATCCATTTTTAGGCATGGTTTGGCAAGTGAGTTTGGATAGATTTGGGATTATTGTAGCCACAAAAGACAAAATAGGTTATTTTAGTCACAACAAACCAAACATCATATCTAACTCATAATCATTACACTATTCTTTCATAAAAAAAATTAAAAAAGTCAAAAAGTTAAAAAGTCGTTCCCAAACTAAATTTTTTAATCCAAATTAAAATAGTCAAAAAAATTAAAAAATTAAAAAACTAACTCATTTTCCAAACGACACTTTGGTGTTCCAAGCATTTTTCTTTGTTATAGCGATCGATCAGTTTTACTTAGAGCCAAAACAAAGTCAAAAGTACATTTGTGGTACGTGTTTGGCAATGTAGTGTCCCTGTCATGCCCACCTCAAATGGGTCCATTACTAGAGAAGGACTGAGCTTTGATGTGATTTTTCATGTTGGGCTTCACTCCCATTTGGCTTTTTCTGTTGAAACATTATCAGACCATTTGTCCCTCTCTCCTAGAATGGGCAGCTGCTACATTATACTTTCTTAAAATGAGGTAAATTCCATGGGCGAAACACGGTTGGTTAGGAGGTTAGATCTCAAGTTATCTAGTTAATACTTAGTGTGGGTTCAATACTCTCTCGCTGTGCGAGTCCTGACTTAAGCGGAGCTTGTCTTGGGAGGTCGGGGCAAGTTCCCAGGTTATAGTCTCCTCGCTTGGAACGATTAACAGGACACCTTGGTGATCTCTGCAAGGGGTGCTACCTTGGACCTGCGGGAGGGTAGGGAGGATTTTCCTGTAATAAAAAAAAAAAAAAAATGAGGTAAATCGTATATAACTTAGCTTTGTATATATAGGGATATTTTGAGGAGACGATTAAAATTTATTTTAAAAAAATATAAAAAATATGAGAGATGATGGGAGTTAAAATGAGTTAAAAGTTAGAAAGTGATTTTTAGCTCACTTCTCAAAAGAGACCATAGGCCTCGTTTGAGAATAGATTGTTTTAATAACTTTTTGATTTTTTGACTAAAATATAATGTAAAAAATTAATATATTTAAAATGACTTTTTGATTTTTTATGAAAAGATGTATAAAAAGTAGAGAGAAATGAGAATCTTTGATTTTTTTTGTATAAATTATTGTTTTTTTGATTTTTTTAACAACTTTTAAACTTTTAAACTAAAAGTAATGTTGCCAAACGAGACCATAATATAATTATAATATTTCATAATAATCATCATAAGTAATGACTTTTTTTACTAAAATAATTGGTAACATTTTTCATTTCCAATGATATTATATAACCACAATGTTCATAACATAAATCACAATCATAATTTCGTCATTTGTAATATAACACATCATAAATATTTATAATTCTTACTATGTAAACCTTGTTAAGGTTGTACACTATAGACTTCTATTGTAGAATGGGAAAATTATTTAGTGCTTTTAAGATAAACATATGCATGTGGTGCTAAGAAAGAGTCATCATTCAACTTGAAGGCTCGTGAACTGGCATAAGTAGGTACCCTTGCCATCAAGAAGGCTTGGACTCCACTTTCATTGTCCTACCCTAATCGATGTCAACCATTGATTTTTGTTGCCTAAGTTGGTACCCTTGCCAACGAGGAGGCTTGGACTCCACTTTTATTGTCATACCCTAATCGATGTCAACCATTGATTTTTGAAAAAACAAAAAGATAAGTTTCACAATATAAATAATGTAAACTATTTGCTTTCAAGACTACTAAGGTTAGGTTTGGCATTCTTTAAAGAGTAATGCTACGTAGCTCGAAACCAGCCCCCCCGAATCTCCCTAATTTCAAAAACGACATTGTTTTTCCAATTTTTTTTTTTTTTTTTTCGGTTGAATCAGAAGCGAAGAAGAAGAAGGGAGAAGAAGAAGAAGAAGAAGAAGAGAAGGGAGAAGAAGAAGAAGGGAAGGGAGAAGGGAGAACTGGACAGGAGGGGGCATAAACCAGGGGCGGAGGCGAGGCGGAGGCCGAGCTTCTGCGACGATCGGCGAGCTGCGGCGACGATCGGCGATCGGCCGACGATCGGCCGAGCTTCTCTCCCTCTTTCTCTCTCTCTGTTTTCCTCTCTCCTCTCCTCTCTCTTTCTCCCTCTCTCTCTCTCTTGCCTTCACCCTCCTTTCTCCCTCTTTTCACTCTGTTTCCCTCTATTTCCATTTTCGAGGGATTCGGGGGGAGTTCATTCGAGCTCCCAAGCTTTATCTTTCTTTAAAAAAGTCAAAAAGTTATTATTCTATTTAAGTCACATCATCTTATCTAACTCACATCACCTCTCTACCACGTCATTTCAAACCCAACTCATATTTCATAAAAAGTTAAAAAATACATTTATTTAGAATATCCCAAACAACCCCTTAGATTAACTTCTCCCTAAAATAATTGTAAAGTAGGATAGTACAAGTGAGAACAATGGAATGCATGCTTTAGAATTGTTTTGGAAAGTTGATTAAAAATTAATTTTTTGATTTTTAAAAAAAAAAACAAAATATATAAAAAAATAGAGAGGTGATGTGATCCAAAATAGAGTAAAAGTCTCCCAAATTGGCGCTTACTTGCCTTTTCTTAATTTGTAGATAATTGTTTCTATTTTTTATTTATCTTATATTCTTTCTAGTTTATATGAATATTTCAATTTATTTACTTATTTATTATTTATTTCGATACGTTACGTCAAGAGAGAATTGAATCATACACATACAAACAAGAGGATGACAGAACATATCTAGTTCTCAAGCAAAGTAGAAAAGGACAACGACCTGATAATCTGTTTGGATTCCTAATTCATAAAGAGGGAAAAATAAAAAATAAAAAATAAAATGAAATGAGAGAAGGTAAATTTCTTTTTTATATTTGTTTGTTTTTTAAAGTGAAAACAAAAAAAATAGATATTTGTCCCAAAAAAATCATTGGACTGTCCCTAAAAAATGAATATATATATAAGTAATTTTAATTCCATTTGATTTTAAAAACTATATACAAATTGGGGTGGTGCAAGCGGATGAATGAGCTTACTGGTTGGTGCCAACCTAATTAACATGAATTAGTATAATTATGATACTCTTTACACCTGCTATTTTTATCGTATGATATTAATTGTAATGCTCTTGACTATTATCAATAAAATTTCTTCTTTTTGTCGATGAAAAAAAAAAAAAAAAAAAAACCTTAAAACTAAAAGGAAGCAAACACAAAACAAAAACCAAATACCATGACTAAAGGGGTTTGGAACTAACATTTAATTTCTTTGTCTAAATTAGCCAAACAAAGAAAAATTGGCATAAAAAAAACATATAACGAATAATTTACCTATGACTAAATTCCTATTAATAATGCAATGATGATCAAATTTGAATACCAAATTGTAGCTACGATCTTGTTTGTTCCACCTTTGATGTCTTTTACAAATACATTTGTGTGACACAACAAATAGTATTCAAAGTTTTTGATATCCAAATTTAACCATTGTAAGTTTGAAATATATAGGGGGTGCGTAGGACACTTTGGCCTTATTTGAATTGTGTTTTGATATATTATTTCAAAAATAATTTTTTATAGAGAGTTTAAAAAATTTAAAAATTTGTTTGGTTATATATTTTGAAAATACTTTTGGAGTTTGGTAGGGGTGTAAATCTATCCGGGCCCATGTCGGGCCTCACGGGCTCCCGTTAAAATTCGGGCTAGGTCGGAATGGCTCATGGGCCAAAATATTAGGCCCAGGCCCAGGCTTGGCCCTAGGCCCAGGGATATTTGGGCCTTGAGCAGGTTGATGGGCCGGGCTTCAGGCCTGACTAATTTTTTTTGTTTTTTTTAAATTTTTTCTACCAAAATTTTATTATTTTTTCTACTAAAAAAGACACTGGGCCTTGGGCAGGCCGAGCCTTGAGTGGGCCTTAAGCGGGCCGATGGGTAGGCCACGGGCCGAGCTTCAAAATAATGGCCCAGGCCCATGCTCAAGGCCTCAGGCTAGGCCCAAATGAGCCCACCCCGGGCTGCGGGTCATTTTTACATTTTTAGAGTTTTGGATGATTTGATATTTTTTCGTAATTGAATAGATAGGTGTGAAAGAAAAAAAGATTAAAAATCAGAGATGAGAGAAAAAAAGTGATTGATTAATATGTAATAGAGAGAAAAGTGATTTTGAAATTTTTTAACTAAACATTTTTGAAATTTTTTCTCTAAAAACATATTTTAAGAGACAAACCAGACATGCCCTTTAACTTTATCCTCTCTTTTTGTCTATTTAACTTTTACTCCTTAAGTTTTTTTTATTTAATTTTAATTTTAAATATGTTAATTCAATCTTAGCAACAACCTATAGTCACAACCCCTTTTTTTTTTTTTTTTTTTTGTTGTCTAATTTAACTTGGGTCGTGATTGAGCACATCTAGCTCTAGGTGCTTCTTTTCATTGGAAAACCTCAATTGGGAGTGTTGGGATATTTATAGCAAATAGCCTCCAAGGGCTAGTTTAGGGATAATTAGTTACGAGTACTAATTGGTGAACCCTTTTTTTTTTCATCTATTTTTATTGCTAAACAATATTTCCCTCAATTAAAAGGGAAATGAGCTCATGCTTGAGGGGCCTAATATGCTTGTTGATGTGGCGAAATGTCTTTTTTTGTATTCTAAATTTTAAAATGTCATAATTTTTATATTTCACATCCATTTTTTAAAAATATAATTATATCTTTAAAACTTGTCAATATCTATCAAATATGATTAATATTGAATATAAAATTATACAAAAATAAAAAAATATTTTTTTTAGCAAAGCAACTGTATAGAATATTATTGTGAAACTAAGAAATTTTCCAATTTTCAAATTGAAAAAAAAAAAGCTGAGAAATTTCTCAGCTATACTAAGAAATTGGTAGTGTTTGGTTTAGTTTTGGAATCGTGATTCCAATCAAAAATTTCAAAACTCTTTTTAACACTCATAACCAAATACACAATTCAAAACGAGGACTTTTTTTTAGAGTCTCTGGTATTAAGATTTTATAGCATAAAATACATCCAATATTTTCATAATGTCTAAGGTCCCTCAACATCAATTTAGAGAAAATTCGATTTAGAGAATTTCTTTAGACTTCCCACTTTAGAGAAATTCTAGGAATTTCTTTGGACTTCCTAGAGAATTTCTCTAAATTCCAGTTTAGAGATTCTGGGAAGGCCAAAAAAATTACGTGCAAAGAATTTCTCTGGGTTCAAACTAGAGAAAATTGAAATTTCTCTGAGTTCAAACTAGAGAAATTCAGAAATTTTTCTGGCTTTGCTCACATAAAGTTTCTTTGGCTTTCTTCAAAAATTTCTCTGTGTTTGAAATTTAGACAAGTTTGCATTTTCTCAGATTTCTAATCTTCGTTGTCACTTTCGTGCCATTGAAATGAAGAGGATCTCAACGGCGACATAGAACTGGTTCTTCGGCGTAGAGATCTATTCCACCATTTCACGTGTTGTCCTCTCAGAAACTTGTCGGATTCATCCATCACATTCTTGCAATTGCCTTCAGTTTCGTCGAGATCTAGTAATGGCAAGAGCACCTGAGGCCGTTGGAGGTGCGAAGAGAGCTTCATCGGCTGGATCTGGCTGTTCAAGAACAGTTCGTCGGTCGAGATCATCGATCCGGTTGACGACGAGCCTAACGTCCCAAACCTAGCCAAAATTCCAACTCAAACGAACCCAAAACCAACGCCTTAAACACCGGATGTGTCGAATTCGAAGACGATGAACACATCATGAAGTGCATTGGACTCGCCGGAGCACTGTAAAAGAATCCTTCTTCACCGCCGCCTCTAGAGGAATAGCTGGGGCTCGACGGAGCACTAACAGAAGACGTGGAGTAAGTGCTATCGATGTCGTCGGAGTAGATATAGGGTTGGTGAACAATTGCAGTTTTGCCATTGTTAGGGTCTTGAAGCTCTAGTCTGGAGTATGTGGCAACTCTGCTGCCATTGCTGCTGGTGGTGGTAGTGGTGGAAGTTTCAAAGCCTTCTTCCATATGTGTATGTGTGTGTGTGTGTGTGTGTGTGTGAAAGAGAGAGAGAGATGGAGAGAGAGAAGTTTTGGAAGTTGGCGTGGAGAAGTGTGAAGCTGAACCAAGATTGGGTGAGTGAGATATATGAGGGTGAGTGAGGGACCTTAGACATTACAAAATAATATTGTGGATCTCTCCTATTACTAAAAATGGGAGAGGCACCTTAGATTAATTTTCTCATTCGAAACTCAATTTAAAAGCTATTTTCAAAACCCATAACTAAACACACAACTTAATTCAATTTTTTTTTTTCAAAACTTATAACTAAACTCTTTTATATTTCAAAAACTTTATTCTATATTTTATATTTCAAAAATATTTTTTTTTATTTTTATTTTTGAAGAAAGATATTTTTTATTTTTTTTTATTTTTCAAAAAATATTTTGTTATTTTTTAAAATATTGGCCAAATAATTTTTATGATTTAGATATGTATGGGCGATCCAAATTTTTTAAAAAATTAAATATTTAAAAAAAAGTAACAAAATTTAAAATATTAAAATAAAATAAAATATTTAAAATAAAAAATATAAAAGAATATTTAAAATAAAAACTATATATTTAAAATAAAAAGATACAACTCGTTTTAAATTTTTAAATATTTAAAATATATATTTTTGAAATATTTATAAAAAAATACAGCTCGCACATATAGTAATACAAGGCACATTAAAAATAAATAAATATTTACAATAAAAAAATACATACCCTAAAAAATAAAATTAAGAAAATTTTTAAATATTTAAAAAAATAAATCCAAAAATTTCAAAATATAACACAAAACTCTTTTCAAAACTCAAAATTCTTTTTAAAACTTATAACTAAACAATTTTTTTCTTTTCAAAACTCAACTCAAAACTCATAATTCAAAACATAATTCCACACTGAAATCATGATTTTAAAAGTAAACTAAATGAAGCAAGTTTGTATAGCTAAAAAAACTAATATTTAATTTTATAAAATTTTATATCCAATATTGATTTAATAGATCTTGTTGGGTGGATTTTAAAAATATAAATTTTATTAAAAATGAATGTTTATAAGTTATGAAATTTTAAAGTCTTAAAATAACAAAAATAAAAATAAATATCACATCAGTATCATGAAAGGTACACATTTCAGCTAAAAGAAGTTATTTAGTGCTACTGAGTATGGAGTGTTCTGCAAAATACCGTCTAATTTGTTAAAATAGCCCAATCCACACTGATCTGCCCACTAACCAGATGTTGGTTTAATCCAAGGTTTGAAATTTATAATACGCATTTGAAATTGTCCCATTCTGCTATAGTTAATATATATTATTTTTTTTACTTTAATGAAATATCAAGGTAAAAATTAATGTGAAAGAGAATATGTGCAATTTGTTGTAAGTTGGTGTTATATATATGAAAAATATTATGTAAAATTAGTTAGTGTATATATATGAAAAATATTATGTAAATTAATGTTATATATTATTCAAATACTTGATAATTGTTTAAAATTATTCTTTAATCAACTAACAAATGAAACCATCATAATCGCGATTTAGTTATTTATCGATCCGTCATTCACAATTTGATTTATAATTTTACCTTCAAACTACACCGTATACATCCATTGGATATGGTTAGGTGGTGCCTTAGGAGAGTTGTGATTAGTAGAGGGGATAGGGCTATGATTTTGTGTTAAGGTATGGTATTTGGTGTAGGAAAATGAGTTACACCCCAGCACCCTTACTGTTTTGTGATTGGCTCAATTTTATTTATTTATTTTTTTTATCTGCAAGTCACAGCCCCCACGTGGGGTGGGGTGGGGTGGGGTGGGCGCGCGCGCTGAGGGTTACCCCCACTGGGGGTCCCCTGCAAGACTCATTTGGTGTATTACCACATAGTGCACATGAAGTACTTAATAATTTTTCCTTGCTGCACATATTTACATTTGTGGGTATTTCTAATAATAATAATAATAATAATAATGTCTTCAGCTGAACCTAATCTCAAACAATTTTACTAGGAAAAAAAAAAAAAAAATTCCCACTAATGCCCCTTCAGTTTAACCATTATATTTTTTTCATTCTGTCTGGGCATTGGGTTTGTTTGGAATATGAGTTGATTTTTTGATTTTTTAGTTTTTTGACTATTTTAATCTGGAATTAAAAAGTCATTTTGAGATGGACTGTTTTTTTTTTTTGAATTTTGTGAGGAAAAAAAAAATTAAAATTTAGATGTGACATTTTATCTTATTAATTTTTTTTAAACTTATTTCATCTTTTTATAACTATTTTTAACCCCTAAACTCTTCCCAAACGAATGCATAGTCATTTATATAATGTCACGGTCGATCACATCCCCTTAGCTGTTAATCATACCTCACACCACAATATAACGTTTTTAGAGTTCGTTTGGGATGTGGATTGATTTTTTAGCTTTTTGACTATTTTAATCTGAGACTAAAAAGTCTCGTTTGGGATAGACTTTTTGATTTTTTTGACTTTTGTGAGAAAAAAAATGAAATGATTATAGATTGGATGCGATATTTTATTCTATTTGACTAAAATAACTAATTTTATCCTATATATCTATTTTAGTCCAAATATATATCCCAAACGGAGCCCTAGACTCAAAATTTTCACTAGTCAACTAGAATGTGTCTGTTTGATAAACTGCTCTCTACGTTCAAGTAAGGGTGCGTTTAAGTTTGATTTAAAAATTTTAATAAATTTTAAAATTTGTTTAATTTTAATTTGTTAAACTTTTGAATTGATTTCAAAGAAGCGTTTGTCGAGTCAAATTCTAATAGTTTGATATTTTTATCTAATTTAAACGAGTCGAACAAATAACTCACTGTTCAACTTTGGTTTGAAATTTTTAATAAATTCAAAAATGTATTCAAATTTAATTAGTTTACTTAACGAACTGAGTTTAAACGAATTTTTAACGAATGAAATACGGATTGAGTGCGAGCTGTTTGGTTCATTCATCATCTCTACGTTCCACAATATTATTGACAAGGCTAACAAACACAAGCTTTGGGCTCGTTTGGGAATTTAGCTATTTGAGTTAACTTTTCAACTATTTTAATTTGGCTAAAAAATTTGCATTCGGGATAATAGTTGACCTTCTTTTTTTTTTTTTTTAATAGTTTATTTGATAATTACGAGAGAAAAAGTGAAATAATTATGATTAAATATGACATTTTGTCTTATTACCTATTTTAACCTTATTGACTATTTTAATAAAAAAAACCACCAACCCAACTTCCCCGACACCATGTTTAAAGCATTCTTCATGCCAATGAAACTCTTGTATAGCACTCATTTTATGCGACAATGAATATCTCTCATAAAGTCAAGCATTTGACTTAGTAATTGTGTAACATTCTTATAGTATGAAGTCTCGTGTTCAATTTTTATAGAGAGGAGTTTGATAACTTTTGTGGTGATGGTTTATTTTCTCTCCTAGTGTGGGAGTTGTGTATAGAGTTAGGTTTGGCTTATGCTTGGTGAGCCTGATATATTGGTTGCGTTAGGCTTTCTTAACTTTCTAACTATTGTGAACTAGTAATTTGTTTAATGATATAAATATTTCTCATATTTGTAATTATTGTTCTATCGATTGACCAAAAAAAAAAAAAAAATTTCTCTCATGACACTTCAAGCTTTGAAGGTAATATTAGTCCAATGTGCTATCATATGGCTACAATCCAATTGACTTGGCCAACTGAAATCAATAAAGAACTTTCATTTATGCATATATATATATATATATATATATCTTGTTTTTAATTCCCATTCCCAAGTTAAATTCTTACACACATTGCGTTGGTTGGCCTTTAATAAAGAAGAATGTGTCTGTACGAGTACAAAATAATCTTCTCGTATAATCCTGTTGATCAAGTTTGCACTCCTCCAAACGTCGTCGCTTTACTGCCTGAAAACACAAACGTGAGCTAGCCGGCGGGTGTGTACCGAAAACCCCTCCGATGCTTAAGTCAGCAAAATAGATAATAGACACAAAAGCTCTGTGTATTCTAAAGTAAGAATTGGGATTGTGATACCTATCCATAGGTCCTGCTATGAGCTTTTATAGACTTGGCCTGGCCTAGCCTAATCCTAGTAAGATTCCAACTCTCCTTATAAGAGTCCTTCTAGGAATCACACACCCTACTCACTACCAACCAAATGAGATGGTTTGCACAATCCTAGTAGGACTCTACTCTCCTTAGCAAAGTCCTCCTAGGAGTCACACTCCTACTCACTACCAACCAAGTGAGATGGTTTTACACAATTCTAGTAAGACTCTACTCTCCTTAGCAGAGTCCTCTTAGAAGTCACACTCTTTATGCTCGGATATACATTCTTGACCGAGCTACCTTATCTCGGTCCCCTGTCATTCGGGCCGTGTGACCGGAAGCCGATCTATCAAATGGCACCCTACCGAGCTACGCACAGCTCGGTTCTCTCTATTGACAACATCTTGGTCCAATAAAGGACTACCTTCAAATAGCTAGGTCTAGGCCCTGGCAAACCATCTCTGACCGGCCTAGTGTCTTCTTAGCCCAAGACCGAGCTACACCAGCTCTTATCTCGGCCTATTGTGTGGCCCAACTTCCAAAGAAGACTTTTCCTAGCTCAGCCCAATTTGTTTATAAATTACCCTCTCAATTGCCCCTTAATTCCATCTGCGTAGCATGATTGGGATTATTTTCCTCCAGCCGAGCTAAGAATGCCCAACTCTACCGAGCTAGAAAAGTCGTTCGATTTCACAACTCGTTCGGCCCCAGTAAGTCTTGTCAGTTGCTTAACATGTCCTTCTACTAATCTGGCATGTCTAACACGACGTCATTCCCAGGATACGTGGCGTGCCCCCATTATCCTCGTTCTTTTGTTACAACCGTCATGTACCTCCAAAAAAAATTTGAACAGCCCCGCCTTTTTGCCTTCAACGGTGGTGTTTGGGAACTTGGGTTCTAATTTTTTTTTTGACTTTTTCCACTAAAAGACAAACTTTTTACAAAAAAAAAAAAAACATATCCAAACAAAATATTACATCCAATCACATAATCATTTCACTTTTTTTCTCACAAACATCACATCCAACCACAAAAAAATCCAACTATCTTCCTAAACACCAAAATTTTTTATCCAATAATATCCTACAACTAAAAAAATCTACATAAAACCCATTTCCCAAACACCCACAACATTTATGTCCTTCGAGTTCGCAATCGTATGGCGAGTCGTTCTTTCTGTGTCTCACCAAGCAGACCAACTCGGTTTACACTAACCCTGCCAACCTTCTTTGGCCGAGATCCTTATCTCGGCTGAATAATGAAAAAATTGTTGGTCAAACCTGCCAACCTTCCTGAGCCTAGATCCTTATCTCGGCTAGAGGGAAAAAAGGTCAAACCTGCCAACCTTCTTGAGCCTAGATCCTTATATCGGCTAAAGGAAGAAAAAGTGTTGGTCAAACTTGCTAACCTTCTTCAGCCTTGATCCTTATCTCGACTGAAGAACAGGATATGTTTGGCCCAACCTACCAAACTTCCGTCAGCCTAGATCCTTATCTCGACTGATGGACTAGATGTTGGTCAAACCTGCTAACCTTCTTCAGTCTTGATCCTTATCTCAGCTGAAGAACAGGATATGTTTGGCCCAACCTGCCAAACTTCGTCAGCCTAGATCCTTATCTCGGCTGATGGACTAGAAGTTGGTCAAGCCTGCTAACCTTCTTCAGCCTTGATCCTTATCTTGGCTGAAGAACAGGATATGTTTGGCCCAACCTGCCAAACTTCCGTCAGCCTAGATCCTTATCTCGGCTGATGGACTAGATGTTTGTCAAACCTACTAACCTTCTTCAGTCTTGATCCTTATCTCGGCAGAAGAACATGATATGTTTGGACCAACCTGCCAAACTTCCGTCAGCCTAGATCCTTATCTCGGCTGATGGACTAGATGTTGGTTAAGTCTGCCAACCTTCTGAAGCCTAGATCCTTATCTCGGCTAAAGAATGAAAAAAGTGTTAGTCAAACCTACCAACCTTTTTTGTTGTCCCCTAGTCGGGCAAAAACTTGTTAGAAAGAGTTGGTCAATCCTGCCAACCCATTTTGCCCCCAGTTGGGCAAAGATTTTTTACTTGGTTGGTTTTTCGTGTTTTGTCTGACATCGTTGTTTGTATCAGACTCTGCCTTGGTGCACATCCCATCTTCCTCTACCAAGATGTGTTGGTGCACTCTCTTCATCAGGGCTTCCATAGTAAGAGGCGGCGTCATTGTCATTGAATCCCTCAATTTATTATCAGCTGGAAAACCTCGTTTGTACTGTGCGATAGCTAGGTTTGTAGGGCAATCTCCAATCTGATTAAAAGTCTCCCAATACCGGTTATTGTAAGACCTCGATGTTTCTTTCTCACCCATGTCTATGGAGAGAAGCTGGTCAATCTCCACTGGCGTCTTGGTGTTCGTTCTGAATCTGGTCACAAATGCCTCTGCTAGTTGCGTCCATGAAGCTATGCTACCTTCTGGCAACCTTTCAAACCATGTTAAACCCAGGTCACCAAGACTGGAAGGAAATATGATACACATTAGAGTCTCGTTTCGCCGATACACCACCATAACTTGGCGGAAGTGGGTCAAGTGCATGTAGGGGTCTGACTTTCCCTCATAAATAGTAAATTTAGGGTGGTGGAAGCCAGAGGGTAATGGTGCGTTCTCTATCGCCGGAATAAACGGCGAGCTCTGTAACCTTGTTAGTACTTTATCTGTTGGTTCATATGCAAGGTGCGGTATTGGCATTCCTACCTCGACACTCCCATATATTCTAGGAGCCAACCATCGTAGTGCAGAGACTCTGCGGGGGTCGCGAGCTTGAGTGTCTTCTCTTCTTCGAGCCCTTTCCTCAAGCACTGTCCGCAGGTCCGCTGACCTAGGCAACTCCGTGTGCCTAGATGTCATTTGGTGTGAATGTGAGGGCCGATAACTGTTTCCTTCTGTGTAAAACCTTTCAGTCATCGTCCTCTTAGATCTGGAGTAAGGAGTCCTGGAAGTCCTCGATTGCGTATTGCTTGTTGTAAGACTCCTACTTTCTGCTTGTGATGGCGTGGAATGTCTGTTACGATCCTCCTAGTGGTGAGGAGGCGTGTTACCTTTGAGCCCCTCTTCTGTCGCCACCCCTTTCCCTTTTATCTGACACTTCATTGTCTCCATGTCTGCCGCCATCCTCCTTATTAACTGGTCTTGCTCCCTCACGCGATCCTCCAGAACTTGAGGATCCAGCCTTCACTTTTGTCTTTCAAGACTTTGAAAGCGATGAGGACTGGAGCCCCGTCTTTCACGGGTATCCCTCTGCGGGTTCTCTTGCTGGGGATCTAATTTTGCCATGGGTGGGATAACAAGTAAGCCTTCGCGCCTCCCACCCCCTTCCGGGGTTTGCCCATCAATAGCAGAGTGTGGCAAGTCTTCATTGTGCGCCATAGAATTTAACTAAAGAGAAAACTCAATCAAAAGGTTTGTTCTTTGTGATCTTTTCCACAGACGACGCCAATTGTACGAGCAAGAAATGATCTTCTCGTATAATCCTGTTGATCAAGTTTGTAATCCTCCAAACGTCATCGTTTTGCTGCCTGAAAATATAAACGTGAGCTAGCCAGCGGGTGTGTGCCGGAAACCCCTCCAATGCCTAAGTCAGCAAAATAGACAATAGACACAAAAGCTCTGTGTATTCTAGAGTAAGAATTGGGATTGTGATACCTGTCCATAGATCCTACTATGAGCTTTTATAGACTTGGCTTGGCCTAATTGTAACAACCCTCACCACCGTTTACCGATTGATTACTGATTACCGTTAAACTGGAACTGATTATGATAAGTAATTGAATTGACCGAAATACTGAACTAACCGACTGAAATCTGAAACTGATTGACTGACCGTATCTGTTTAAATGCGTTTCTATCTATTTGACTATTTGACTATCTGTTCATATTTCTATGTTTAGACTGTAAATTGAAGGCCTTATCGGCAGCCGAATCTGAAATTGATTGATGTTCTGTGCTCATTAGATTTTATGTGATTTTATAGTTTAATTATCTGAAAACTGATTTGGTATGATTAAAATAGATTAAAATAAGCTAATTTCAAGAGTTGGCCTTAATTACCATATTGCCATGTGAGTGGGCCACTTAGCCATCATACTCGAGCCTTGTTATACACTTAGACACAAACATTTCCTCAACCTATTTCTTGAGAGCAATCAACCATAGAGAGAGAGAGAGAGGGAGAGAATTGAGTTCACTTGTAGTTTTGCTTGGAAATTTAAGGGATTGAAGTAGTAATTTGCTTAATTGAGCTCCTACTCTTGAACTACAAGGCTTAAGGTAGAATTTCATCTTCTCATTCTTGTGTTTAAGTTGATTCTTGCATGATTCATGACAAATTGTAGAGCTAAGGCATGATTTAGTTCTAGCATGTTGAATTGAAGCTCAATTGTTGCATGCCTGTACATATATTGAAGTTTTGAGGTTATAGTTCATGATTTCTCACATGCATGTCCACATTTTGAGAGTAGACCATGATTTCATCTTGTTTTGCAAAGAATTCGCTCACTAGAGCATGTTTTGAAGCTTCAAATGATTTGAACTCATGCATGTCATGTTTGTAGCATGTTCATGAAAATTGGGTTTGAAAATGGATTTAATTAAACTACCCTTGGGCTTTGATTTCACAAATTAAGCTTTGAATCATGTTATTCTATGTGTTTACAAATGTTTTCCAGAAATTTGGCCCAAGATGATCGAATTTAGTGCATTTAAACTTGGTTTTTGGCTTGGAGGTACAATCTGGATTTTCCAGATTTTGCACTCCCGCTCGAGCGGGGAAAGTGGCGCTCGAGCGGGGAATTCGAGCATCCAGTACTTTGCACTGTTTTACAGTTCGCTCGAGTGGAGTATTGTGCGCTCGAGCGGGCGTCGAGCGTCCGTCGAGCGGAGATTTCACCCATCCAGTACTTTTTGGTCCGCTCGAGTGGGGGAGTTTACGCTCGAGCGGAGACCTTTGTTGCATGTCTGCTCGAGCAGGGAAACCTGCGCTCGAGCGGGACTCTGTTTTTCTGAAAATTCTGAAAATGTTTTCTGAGTGCATCTTTGCATCCTCATTTCACCCTAGGCATTCTTAGGCCTAGTTTAAGGCATCTTAATGAGGATATAGATGTAGAACACACCGAGGCAATTAGGGATTAAGTTATTATCTTTCCCAACTGTATAGCTTAGTGTGTGTTCGATCTGTTAACTGTGTAGGGTTGGCTTCCGAGGAGACGCTCTAGCTTACTGTAGCTTAGAACTCTGTGAGTAACAACTGTGTAAAGATATGTTCAAAATGATTATCTTCTGAACAATTAAACTGTACTGCTTTCTGAACTGATACGATTAACTGAATGAATGTATGTCCTATATTCTGAACTGTATTGTGGCATCCTTAGCAACTACTGTTACTGACTGTTACTGTTACAGAGATCTCTGTCGGTTCCCTTGTTGGAACCACTACTGTTTACTGATTGATGGCCATCATTGACTGTTCGATCTTTTAAGACCTACTGTTTACTGTTATGCTAATGGATGTACCACATATGACTGTTTACTGTACTGAACAACTGATATACTGATTGAAATGAACTGTTTTCATTACTGTAAGGACAATCATTCTAAACCCCTTTACGCTTTATGTGATTCACTGGGCTTTAGCTCACTGCTCATATATATATGTAGGTGTACAGCCACCAGACCACGACTAGGAGCGTGGGGTAGACTCTCTTTTTTGTCAAGCCAACCACTGTGCCTCACTGCGAGGTTCCAAGCCTGTCAAGCTACGGCTTAGGGGTGTTTTAATTTCCCATGTCTGTCTCTGTATCTGTTTTTGTACTGTTACTGTACTGTTTAATAAGGATTAGGTCCCTGTTCTGAATGATTGTAAATGTTGTATATACTGTTTTGCACTGACTGTATATATACATGTGTATGAAAAGTCTTTTTGCATACAGACTGTCACAGCTCATTGGACATTGTTTATTTACTGTATTGGCTTCCGCCATGCCCCTGTACTCTGTATTACTGTTTTACTGTTAAGCAGGCCTTCGGTGATCTCGGATTACTGGCCGGTTACGGTGCTAAACCCATAGGGGCGGGTTTGGGTCGTGACACTAATCCTAGTAGGATTCCAACTCTCCTTATAAGAGTCCTTCTAGGAATCACACACCCTACTCACTACCAACCAAGTGATATGAATTGCACAATCCTAGTAAGACTCTACTCTCCTTAGCAAAGTCCTCCTAGGAGTCACACTCCTACTCACTACCAACCAAGTGAGATGGTTTTGCACAATCCTAGTAAGACTCTACTCTCCTTAGCAGAGTCCTCCTAGAAGTTACACTCTTTATGCTCGGATATACATTCCTGACCGAGCTACCTTATCTCGGTCTCCTGTCATTCGGGCCGTGTGACCGGAAGCTGATCTATCGAATGGCACCCTGTCGAGCTACGCATAGCTCGGTTCTTTCTATTGACAACATCTCGGTCCAATAAAGGACTACCTTCAGATAGCTAGAACTAGGCCCTGGCAACCCATCTCTGACCGGCCTAGTGTCTTCTTAGCCCAAGACCGAGCTACACCAGCTCTTATCTCGGCCCATTGTGTGGCCCAACTTCCAAAAAAGACTTTTCCTAGCTCGGCTCAATTTGTTTACAAATTACCCTCTCAATGATGTTGATTTTCTAAATTTTTGAATGTTAAGGTTGGATCAAATGATTGCATGAAATTCATCTCGGTGCCATCTTGTTCAAAAATATTAATCATTGTTGGCTATCATCCTATATAATTTTTGTGTGCATGTGTGCTTGAGTGAGAGTGATATTATTAATTTTTTAATAAAAAAAATATGTTTTTTAGGCATGTTAGTGTTGAAAGTGGCAATAATTGAGTAGGGATAGTGTGTCTTTGGCGTGTTTTTTGGGTAGTTGGTATGAATTTGCGTATGTATTATTATGAAACGGTTAGGTTAGGTTTGGTGATTTTATGACATTATTGCCGCCAAATATATCCAAACCATGACATGATTCCACACTTTGATGTACCAATGGTCATATGCTAAAATGCATTGCAAATAAACTATTGAAAAATAAAATTTATAATGATGCAAAGTTATGGCTTATATGGGTCACCAAATTGAACCAATAATCAATTTTTTGTGTTCACAAAGATGGTTATTTATTAAAATAGTAAAGATCAATTTGAATTTTTTAAGGACTCACTAGAGGTTTATCCTGTCGTTAATTTTAGAATTTCCAGAGATTAATTCCAGACTATCCATGGACTCAGTTGGGCAGGAGACATTCTGACTTAAAATATAAGAAAAAAAGTGTGTGTGACACACTTATTATTTTATTAACCAAAATAAACATTCATTACTAGCTTTTTTTTTTTGTTGTTGGTTGGTTGGTTAAATTTTACTATTACTTATCTGTTTGTTTGATACTGTTTGTGGTGTTTATTTCTTCCCATAATGGGGTTGTATGTAGTTGCTAATTTCTTCTTAAATAAGTTTGGTTGGGCTAGTTGGGTTTGCTGGGTTTAGTGATTATTGATTTTCTAGCTATTGTTAGGCTAGTGGTAAATTTGATGTATTATTTATCATATTTGTAATTATTCTCTTATCGATTGACAAAAAAAATATCTGTTTGTTTTAGGGGAACCTCACTCCATAATTGTAGAAACTTCACCCTTCATGTGGATGGTAAATAAGATAAAGGATCATTGACAATTTGACTTGAAAAAGAAATTTGAAAGTTCAATTGAAGCAAATTGTCTGTTTAAAGGAACCCCTAAACAAACAGTTGGAGTAAATTGCCCAGTACAATAGGCCTTGTTTGGGATAAATTAAGTAGGTGTTTGGATTAACTTAAAAAAGATAAAAAGTCAAAAAATTACTACAAAAGTAAAAAAGTTTATACTATTCACAATTTTTTTGGTGGGAAACTGGGCTGATTTGTTAGACGGCAAATAGATACTTTTGCCGTTGTTTGTCCCCTTTCAACAGTGCAGCTCACGTGTGAAAAAAAAAAAAAAAAAAACAGTGCAGCACAATAAAAAACAGTGCACTGATTAGTACCTTCACTGACATGCACGACGGAAAGCATGTCAGTGCACATAAGGGTCTTTTAGTAATTTTGCTAGTTGATACAATATTTTAATACACATTGTTTTGTAAAAAATCAAAAAGTTATGCCAAACATACATCTTTTTTTCCTCTACTTTTTTAGTTAAAAAGTCAAAAAATGCACTTATATAGTTCATCTCAAACAACCAAAAAAGACAAAAAGTTACTAAAAAAGCTAAAAGGTCTATACTAATCAAGGGTAGCTTGTGGGGGAAGCTATTGGGACAAAATTATTATTTTGTCCTTTGAATTCAACTACTCAAAAAGTCAAAAAATTAAAAATCAAAAGGCTAAAATTGTCATTTTAATTTTACTACAATATTTTATTACACATCTTTTCGCAAAAAGTTAAAAAAATATCTCAAACAACTACTTAATCCCCTAAAAGATTAATTAGTGCAAACTATTATTGAGTTTAATTCAATTGTAACAATGACCCCATCTCCCACTTCTTACTTTAAGGTAACCAATTGTAAGTTTTATAATCTTTTCATATGACAATTTGTTCAAAAACAAATTTAAGTGACAAGTAGCACTTTTGAAAAAAATTCTCAGGGACACAAATTTAAGAGACAAGTAGCACTTTTGAAAAAATTTCTCAGGGACAATTTACTCAAATTTATCTTTTAAGAAAAGGCTCATTGCATTTTATCTTTATTGACTATTTTAACCAAAAAAATCACCAACCCAACTTCCCAAACACCATGTTTAAAGCAGTCTTCATGCCAATGAAACTCTTGTATAGCACTCATTTTATGCCACAATGAATATCTCTCATAAAGTCAGGCATTTGACTTTGTAATTGTGTAACATTCTTGTAGTATGAGATTTCGTGTTCAATTTTTATATAGAAGAGTTTGATAACGTTTGTGGTGATGGTTTATTTTCTCTCCTATTATGGGGATTGTGTATACTTGTTAGATTTCGCTTGTGCTTGGTGAGCATGATATATTAGTCGCATTAGGCTTTCTTAACTTTCTACCTATTGTGGACTAATAGTCTGTTTGATGATATAAATATTTCTCATATTTATAATTACTGTTCTATCGATTGACAAAAAAAGAAAAGAAAATATCTCTCATGACATTTCAAGCTTTCAAGGTAATGTTAGTCCAATGTGCTATCATATGGCTACAATCCAATTGACTTGGCCAATTGAAATCAATAATAAACTTTCATTTATGCATATTTATATATATATATATATATATATATATATCTTGTTTTTAATTCCCATTCCCAAGTTAAATTCTTACACACATTGGGTTGGTTGGCCTTTAATAAAGAACAATGTGTCGATGTTGATTTTCTGAATTTTTGAATGTCAAGGTTGGATCAAATGATTGCATGAAATTCATCTCTGTGCCCATCTTGTTCAAAAAAATTAATCATTGTTGGCTATCATCCTATATAATTTTTGTGTGCATGTGTGTTTGAGTGAGAGAGATATTATCAACTTTTTAATAATGAAAATATGTTTTTTTAGGCATGTTAGTGTTGAAAGTGGCAATAATTGAGTAGGGATAGTGTCTTTGGTGTTTTGTTTTTTTTGGGTAGTTGGTATGAGTTTGAGTATGTATTATTATGAAACGGTTAGGTTTGGTTTGGTGATTTTATGATACTATTGCCGCCAAATATATCCAAACCATGACATGATTCTACATTTTGATGTACCAATTGTCATATGCTAAAATGCATGGCAAATAAACTATTGAAAAATAAAATTTATAATGATGCAAAATTATGGCTTATATGGGTCGCCAAACTCAATCAATAACCAACTTCTTGTGTTCACAAAGATCGTTATTTATTAAAATAGTAAAGATCAGTTTGAATTTTTTAAGGACTCGTTGTCTTTAACTTTAGGGTTTCCAGAGATTAATTCCTGATTATCTATGGACTTAGATGGACAAGAGACATTCTGACTTAAAATATTAGAAAAAAAAGTGTGTGACACACTTATTATTTTATTAACCAAAATAAACATTCATTACTAGCTTCTTTTTTTTTTTTGGTTGGTTGGTTTAAATTTTACCATTACTTATCTGTTTGTTTGATACTGTTTGTGGTGTTTATTTCTTCCCCATAATGGGGTTGTGTGTAGTTGCTAATTTTTTCTTGAATAAGTTTGGTTGGGCTAGTAGGGTTTGCTGGGCTTAGTGATTATTGATTTTCTAGCTATTGTTAGGCTAGTGGTAAGTTTGATGTAATATTTATCATATTTGTAATTATTCTCCTACCGATTGACAAAAAAATATCCGTTTGTTTTAGTGGAACCTCACTGTATAATTGTAGAAACTTCACCCTTCACGTGGATGGTAAACAAAATAAAGGGTTATTGACAATTTGACTTCAAAAAGAAATTTGAAAGTTCAATTTGAGCAAATTGTCTCTTTAGCAATGTTCAAAAAAAGCAAAGGAACCCCTAAACAAACAGTTGGAGTAAATTGCCCATTAGTCCCCTGAAAGATTAATTAGTGCAAACTATTATTGAATTTAATTCAATTGTAACAATGACCCCATCTCCCCACTTCTTAATCTTTATGGTAACCAATTGTAATTTTTATAATCTTTTCATAAGACAATTTGTTCAAAAACAAATTTAAGAGACAAGTAGCACTTTTGAAAAAATTTCTCAGGGACAATTTACTTAAATTTATCTTTTAAGAAAAGGCCCATTGCATTTTAAAGCATATTTCATGAGTAAATTGTCACCCCTCAAAAAATAAATAAATAAATAAATAATTAATTAATTAATTAATAATTTGACACATGACAGAGCCACAACCATCAAATGTGTTGTTGGGCACCATTTATTGATTCAATTAATTTTGAAAAGATTTTTTTGGATATGATATGTTAGAGCATCCGCATCAATCTATTCAAATTTTTGGTTAAATTATAACCCAAAATTCACTTTTGTTATTTTACTAGTCACCTTTTTAGTATTTACTGCATCAAACTCTCTATTCTAACTTAATCTTATTAAAATATTAATTTCTTATTGTATTTGTTATTCTTTTTTTTATTTATTAAATTGATGAGGTGCCACATAAACAATTTTATTTTATTTTTTTTAAAAAAAAAAATTTGCCGTTGACCGGTCGACCGGTTAGGCTAATTTTTGGTATTTTTCTTCTTCTACTATAGGCACTCACAGGACATCCGAGTGAACGACCGGTTTAAAGATTTTGGCTCAATTTTGCTCCAGAAAATATAATAAAAAATCATGTAGCTAATGAACAATGACTCAACAAAGTTGTTGAGGTACTGTAGCAAATTTAACAAAAAGTTAATTTAAAAAAAATTTGTTGAGACTGATGAAGGAACAATTTTGTGATTTACTAGCTATATTTTACTTTTTTGTTATTTTAGCTATGCTGATGGGGATGCTCTTGGGGGCATTTGGGTTAATGAAATAATTTTGGACAAAAATGGAATAGAGATTCGAAAGCATTTGGAATGGAATGAAGCAAAAATAGTCAATCCTATTCCGATGTTTGATAAAACGTATGAATCAATCTAAGAAATGTTGTGTGGCCGCTTTTTTATATTAATTTTGTGTCATGAGATCATGATTTCTGAGGTAAAATTTGTTTTAAAAATAGAAGATTAGAGGGATATTTTGGTCTCAATAGAAGATGCAAAATGAGTAGAATTGTGTTTTTTTTTTTTTTTGGTAAATTACAAATACGCTTCTTGAGGTTTGTTTAAAGTACAGATTACTCCCTGTAGTTTGAAAAATTACAAATACCCTTTGTTAAAATTTTTTATTTAACAGAATTAATTAAAAAAAAAATTCATAATTATTCTCCTATACAAATGACGCCGAAGTTTTCCAACGAGTCAGCACACACATTTACTTCCCCATAGTAGTGGTTGAGCTCGGTATCCCCAGCTTATCCCCAGATGGATCCTGAAGTCAAGAATAACATTTTGAATTTTGAAGCTTAGAATAGTTATTTCTTAGTCCCAACGGATTCGTTATTCTTCTAGATTGATGAATGAATAATAATTTTATTTCTAATGTACATTTTGTCACCTTTCAGTTAACTACATAAAAATTTTATATTATGATGGAAGTATCATTTTATTTCATTTTCATTCCAAAGAATATCATTTTTTTTTTTGTCAAATAACATCTTTGCCCCTATGAGGTTTTAACTTTTTCTTATTTTGGTTTTTAAAGTTTTTTTTTTTTTTTTTAATCACTTTGATCTTAGCATTTCTAATTTTTTTTAAAAAATTTATTCCACTAGTTAATTTTTGTCTAATTTTGAACAAAAAATATTGTGTTGACAGCCGAGTAACATAATAACCCATTATTATACAAATTTGGTTACATTACATTTTCTTTCTTAAGTTTTTAATTTCTTTTTCACTTTAACCCTTAAATTATTTTTTTCTCTTTAGCCCTAAGATTTTGTTTGTTTTGACGAAAATGTTTTACATAAAAAAATATTTTTCTTATAAATTGAGTTTACACAAAAAAAAAAAAAATTCGGCCTTTGATTGACACCTGAAACAAAAGCATTTTACTACCTAAAACAAAAAATTTGATTTAATAAAATATCATTTATGACTTTGTAGTGAGCTAAAATATTTATTTGAAAATGCTAAATGTGTTCAAAAGATAGTGAGTGATAGTCAACTTTATAAAATTGACTTATGAAATTTTTAAAAGTAAGTCATTTTTTAAAAAATGATGCAAAAATATTTTTCGTAAAAAATAGTTTACTTACTTTTTGCTCAACTAAACAATAAAAAATAAATAAAATATTTTTGACAAAAATATTTTATGTGAACAAACGAGCCTATATTTCTAATTTTTTTTCAATGGATTCAAACAACCAATGTTTGTTAAAAAAAAAAAATAAATAAATAAAACGAACGAATTGGCCATAGTGCCTCCATTTCGAACCCAATACTATCTTTTCCTTTCATCTCCCAATCCACTGAAATGACAATCATTTTGAGAGAAAGATGTTGTTTAATGATGGTGTTCAATGGTTGACTTGAAATAGCTATGATGGTGGATGCTCTATGTTGGTTTTGAGATGTTGGTGGTAGGAATTAGAAATTAAGTGGAGTAAGGCAATGAATGATGGTATTATTCAATTGTTGGTGATGAAAAATTGGCAATAAGAAGGGGTGAGAGTTTTACCAGTGATATTGTATTAGTAGAGGAATAGTGAATATGACGAGAAGTTGTGTATTATATGTTACAAAGTTATCAATATGTCATTTTCATTATATTTTAGATGAACATTGATTGTTAAGAGTAAATTGAGAAGAAATTAAAACATTAGAAATCAAAATAAGAGAAAATTTTAAGGGTCAAAATAATATTTAAAAAAATGAAATTTAATAGAAAAAAGTGTAATTTATTTGAATGTGTTAGTATGTCACAGCTATTGACTTGACATCACGTGGTTGTTTACATGGCATATTGGACGGAAGTTAAGGCAATGAATGATGGTATTATTCAATTGTTGGTGATGAAAAATTGACAATACTTAAGAGTAGTGAGAGTTTTAGCAATGATATTGTGTCGGTAGAAGAGTAGTAAATATGGCGGTGAGTTATATATTATTATGTCACGAAACTATCAATATGTCATTTTTCATTATATTTTAGATGGACATTGGTTATTAGAGTAAATTGAGAAAAAATTAAAATATCAGAGATCAAAATAAGAAAAAATTTAAGGGTCAAAATAAAAAAATAAAAAAAACATTGAAATTTATTAATAGAAAAAAGTATAATTTATTAAATGTGTTATCATGTTACAGCTATTGCACATGGTTGTTGACATGGAATATTGGACGGAATTAATTGTTGAAGTAATCTAGGGGAAAAAATAGAAAAATAAATAAAATTAATAAATTTTGAGGAGAAAAGTGAGAAAATCATAAGATATAAGGGGCAAAGTGTAATTTTTCCTTTCTTTTTTAATGCATGAATGGCTGACTGGATTAATGCAAGTAGCTACACCTACTAGTGAAGGCACATCATACCCTACAAATTAAAGAGTTTAAATACTCTAATACATTTTTGAGAAAGTCTTATTCTTAAATGGGGTGACTATTCTCCGGTCTATAATTAGATTGGAGGGTTTTGTTAGATTTGTGAGGATCTATTACGGATCTCGTTTTGATAATATGAATCGTTAAATGTGTAGAACTTGTTGAATACTAATGTCAAGTTTGGCATAATCTAAATAATACAAAAAGTCAAAAAGTCACTATCTTATTTAAGTCACATCATCTTATTTAAATCATATCACATCTCTAACACATAATATCAAACCCAACCCAAATCCAACCAATATAAGCCAATAAGTCAAAAAGTGCACTTTTTTAGAACATCTCAAACCAACCCTAAATACTTATAAAAAATTACGTTGATTGAATATCGATAGTTACGTGATCAAATCAGTTATGTATAAACAAAGTAGATGGTGAAAAAAATAAACGGTTGACAGAAATCTGATCCGATGAGATAGGTATCAATATCCGATCAACGTGATTTTTTACAAACACATATTATTCGACGAGTTCTACACATTGAACGGTTAGATTATCGAAATGGAACCTGTGATGGGCCCCCACAGGCCCAACAGTACCCTCTAGTCCAATCACAGACTGGAGGGAAGCCCATCCTTTCTTAAATATTATGTTCTATTTAATTTGTTGTAAAATATTTTATTAGGTTTTGTTTAAGGTAATATGACCAAATTATCTTTTCAATTTTTTGCGCATGTTTTTATTTTGAAACCAATACATAATAAAAAAAATAGTAACAATATTTTATTTCATGGAGAAAATCTTTTCCTTATTATATGGAGAAAATATCTCTCTCGTGAATAAGAAGAAAATCGCTTTTTTATTTCACAGAGAAAATCTCTCACATTCCCAAAACTCTAAATCATTTACTTTTTGAAATTCCCTCACTAAATGTTGATGTAAACTTTCAGATTAAAAAAGCATATTGGTAAATAACACCCCCTTCATAGAATTATACACACACTTTAATGTTACGGGAATGTGCAAGGTGAGTCCTGCCTTTTTGGGAACCTAAGGTGAACTCAGAAGATGAGGCCCTAGTTGTCATACATATTTTAAATATATATATATATTGATAAAATAATAATAATTTTTAATTTATTTTTATTTTTGCTTATACCTTCTATAAATTTGTTACATATGATACACATAATTATTGACGTAAATCATAATTATTGAGATAAATTTTGAATATTTTCAATTGTTAACACTATTAACTTATTCACACTTTTTCCTGATGTAATAAATTAAATTGTAAAATTTGATTAACTTCAACTTAAAAAAATTATTTTTTTAGAAACAATTGTAACTCATATAGTCAAACAATATTCTATAGATAATTTATACATTTGGTAAGCAACCATCCATTATTTTTAAATAATTCACCAATTCAATTGTTTGTTTAAATCTTCATTTTCAAACTACTAATACTATAATATAGTGTTTGGTTTACTGGAATAAAATTAAATTGAATAGAATGATCATTTCTTCATTTCTTTATAAAATTATTATTCTTTTACAATGGTGAATGGTGATTTCGTTTGTAATCATTTTTAGTAAATCAAATGTGAAACTTTTAATAAACCAAACATAACTTAATATTGAAATTATTTCAGAGCCCTATTTTTTATACCGAATTTGGGAGCCCAAGGCGGCAACCTTGCCCGTCTTACCTCAAGGCCGGCCCTATGAGTGTGTGAATATTAGCATTGGGTACAAGTACCTATTTGTATTACAAAATTAATGTGAGAATTCACATCTATATGTATATACTATGTTTGTGACCAAAATAACACATTGTTGTCTATGCTAGTATGACTATTTTTTAATATGCATATTAACATTTTGTTGTTTATGTTTGTATGACCATTCTTGAATGTGTATATTAACATTGATTGATGATATAATGATTACAATACTAATTGCAACACATTACAATGTGATAATCCATAACAAGCAATTGTATGTGTAAAAACCATGCAAACTCATACAATAATTAACAATATGTGAACATTCACATTATACAATAATGATGCAATCATTAGTCTACATTGCACATAATACAACCATCATATGCTTTTAATGTTAAAATTCACATTACTAAACACAAAACAATAAAATATGATAAATCCACGATAATAAAATTGGTTTTAACCTTTGTCCAAAAATTCAGAACTTGTAATGGATATGAAAAACCATCCCTAGGATCTCTAACTGGAAGAAAATAGATTTTCAAAAACACTACAAAAACGTATAATGGAAACGTATCCATTGATTCCCCAAGATCGCTGATGACCAAAACTACCAAAACAAAAATAACAAAATATAGAAATGTATGTATCTTATTGTTTGTAATACGTATTATTAAAATAGAACAAAATGATATTACAGTTCCAAAAAAATTATAAATTAGAAAAAAATGACCGCATGTTATATATGTGGGAGTTGATGAAATACTAAAAAGATTTATAGGCTTATTGAATTATAAATTCTCTAAATGAGATTTATAAATAAATATCTCATTATCTTCCTGGAAATTGAACCATTTCTAGAATTTCGGCCATGATAATAAATGTCTTTGGACTTATTTATTTATTTTATTTTATTCACTATAAGAAATTAATCTTTTTAATGAGAAGCATCTACGTGTCCAAAACTAAATAGAAATATTTTGATAATTAGGTTAAAAGTTAATTTTTTTGACTTTTTGATTTTTTTGAGTTATATCATCTTTCTATTTTTTTACAAGATTTTATAAATAAAAAAAAAAGTCAAAAAAGTCAAAAAAAAAAATCAAAAAGTTAACTTTTAACTTACTTCCCAAAATAAATAGAAATATTTTCTAAAACCATCTGTGACAACCCTCACCACTGATTAGTGCTAATCTATAATTAAGCATGTTAAATGATTGATTGACTGAATGTTCTGAACTGATTGATTGAATGTGCTAGTTTAAATGCATTTCTATCTGTTAGACTGTTAAATGATATGTTCATGTATTATGTTTTAAACTGCAAATTAAAGGCTTTATCGGCGGCTGAATTCGGAATTGATTAGTGATATGTGCTAATTAGAATTTATATGATTTATGACATGTTTAATTGAAATGTGATCTGGTATGATTGAATTAAATTAAATAAAGTTGAATTACATAAGTTAGACTTATTTACCCTTTTGCTACTTAGTGGCCTATCTCTACAACACTTTGAGACTTGATTTTATATCCTTTCATCAACCCATTTCTTGAGCCTAGCCGACTAGAAAGAGAGAGATAGGAGATAGTTTGAGGTCAACAAGAATTGCTTGGAGAATTATAAGATTTAAAGAGAGGATTGCATATTTGAGCTTCTAGACTTGAAATTCAAGACCTAAGGTAGGATAATTACCTTTTTATTTATGAATTCTAGTCTTATGTTGCATGGTTCATGGAAGTTTAGAGATTGAAGTCAAGTTTTGGTTTAGATTGTTGAATTGAAGCTTAAATAATGCATGCATGTGCATATCTTGAAGTTTTAAGTTGTTTTCATGGGAAATTCTTGCATGCATGTTTACGTTTTGGTTGAAATCCATGAATTCATCATGTTTTTGAAGAAATAGACTCATTTGATCTTGTATTAAAAGCTTTGAATTCAATGAGATCATGCATGTTACATGTTCATCATGTTCTTGGAGTTTCCCTAGAAATTGTGTTTAATTGAATTATCTTTGGGCTTTGATTTCTCAAATTGATCTTTGAAACATGTCACATTATGAGTTTACAAGTGTTTTCCAGAAAATTAGTCCAAAAGGATCGAATTTGATGCTTTAAAGTTGAGTTTTGAGCTTGAGGTTCAAATCTGGAAATTTCAAATTTTGGACTCACGCTCGAGCGGGGAACTCCACACTCGAACGTACACACTGAGTTCATGCAGTCCGCTCGAGCGGGAAATGCGTGTATCCAGTACTTTGCATGTGTTTATAGTCCGCTCGAGCGAGGGAATGCACGCTCGAACAAGGACTTGTGTCTTACGCTCGAGCGGGGGGTCGAGCGCCCATTGAGCGTGAATTTCGTGCATCCAGTACTTTTGCAGTCCGCTCGAGCGAGATAAGTCACGCTCGAGCAGAGCTCCTTTGTCAGCATGTCCGCTCGAGCAGCGAAAGCCACGCTCGAGCGGGACCCCTGTTTTCTGAAAATTTTGAAAAATGTTTTTAAGTGCATCTTTGCATCCTCATTCCATCCTAGGCATTCTTAGGCCTAGTTTAAGGCATCTTAATGAGGATATTGATGTAGAATCACACCGAGACAAATTAGGGATTAAGTTATTATTTCCCAACTGTGTAGCTTAGTGTATGTTCGTTCTGTAACTGTGTAGGGTTGGCATCTGAGGACGCTCTAGCTGCTTATAGCCCAGTGCTCTGTGAGTAACAATTTTGTAAAGATATGTTCAATCATGAATATTTTCTGAATGAACCACTGTACTGCTTTTTGAAATGATATTTCTTACTGAATGAATGTTTGTCCTATTTGTGAACTGTATTCGTGGCATCCATAGCAATTTACTGTTACTGTACTGTACTGCTACTGTCACAGAGATCTCTGTCGGTTCCCATGTTTGGAACCACTACTGTTTACTGCATACAGACTGTCACAGCTCATTGGACATCTTTTAATTACTGTTTTGGCTTCCGCCAGCCCCTGTACTCTATATTACTGTTATTACTGTTAAGCAGGTCTTCGGTAATCACAGATTACTGGCCGGTTACGGTGCTAAACCCATAGGGGCGGGTTTGGGCTGTGACACCATCCCTCTATTACATTTATTTAAATGAATAATATCGTGAACATTTAAGTACTGAATTTTAAAAACGGACATTTCATAATTGGATAAATGAAAACATAAACAAAACAAATATAGAAGAAAAACAGTTAAATCAATGGTGGAAGTAAAAATTTTGTCTAGGGGAGCAAGGTATGTGCATAAAATCTGGGATTATAAATCAACTTTCTAAATTATTAAAAAGTGCCATTTTGTCCTTTAAACTATATAAACGTAAAGACAAACCTCTTAAATTATTAAAAATATACTAATTGGACCTTCTAACAGAAGATGTCAAAATAAAACACGACAATAATTTAGAAATTCCATTTGTATACTTTTATAGTTTAGAGTGTAAAGTGAAATTTCTCAGTAGTTAGGGGATCCACTTTTATAGTTTATGGGGTCAAAGTGATACTTTTCAGTATTTTAGGAAGTCTCTATGTAAATAACCTTAAAATTTAGTTAGTTTTGATTTTTTTTTTAATTGAAAATAATTTCTTATAAATGTATTGTGATAAAGCCTTGTTTGGGAACAGACTATTTGAGTAATTTTTTTTGACTTTTTATGAAAATATGTGTAAAAAAATAGAGAAAGTAATATAATAATTTATAGTGACTTTTTGATTTTTTTGGTTAAAATGTTTAGTCCCAAAACGCGGATAACAAGTCTTTTTTTTCATTTCTAAAAATTTTAAACTATTAATTAGATCACAGTAGATAATTAGTTAGACCACTATTTTAATCCATTTTATTGGTTGATATCATCTAATAAATTAAAATTGAAAAATGCTTAAAACTCTTAAAACATGATCAATTGTTAATTTGTTGATTTATTTATTCATTAAATGATGTGGACGGCTACATATCAATTGTTAATTTGTTGATTTATTTATTCATTAAATGATGTGGACTGCTACATATCAATTGTTAATTTGTTGATTTATTTATTCATTTCTTTGGGAGTAATGTTTAAGCTTATCTAACATTATTCATTAAAAATATACATTCTATTTTATATTTAATTTTTTAAAAAAGAACTGACATATACCGATTGTATTAATAAAATTGATGCTATTAACTAAATGATAATAATTAGAAATCATCTTAATATACATTGTGAAATACTAATAAAATAATAGAAAGTTAATAAAGCGATTTTTATAAAATTAAGAGATCATCTAATTATACATTTTACAAATATTCATAAATGTAAAACTCATAATAAAATTTCAAAAATTTTGACCCGATTTGACACAGCCCTACTATGATAATTTAGAACTAAAGAGAGAACCTGTTCTCATCTTAGTGTGGAACACCCTCTAGCATTACTCTTTATTTGTATATTGATTATTGATTGATAAAGGAGAAACTTGTTACATGATCCTATACAATTGAAAAGACATGTTAACTAATTAGATAATTTCTCCTTTCAAACTATGTATTTTATGTAGATTTCATAATAAATTGTTTGGATCATTAAAATAAGTCCGAAATGAATCTATCGTGGTTTGACCTTTGCCATTGTCATTGTGTACTTGCATTCAAGATCTTAAAAAATAAAAATAAAAGCATTATTTATGTTCAAATTTTGTGGAAAGACTTTTGTTTCGCTTTGGCTAATCTGCCGGAAAATCATCAACCTGAAAAATTAAACCAAATATTATACAAAATTGTAAATAAATTGTTCAAACCACACAAAAGCTAGTCAAAGTTCAAGGCCCAAACCACACAAACAATACATATTAGCTCAAATTGTTGGCAAATATTTCATATGAAAACACATCCCTACCTCTCTCTCTCTCTCTCTCTCTCTCTCCCTGTTAATATGGACAGGCTGGAAGGATCCAAAACCCAACCCCACTATCATTATTGTTATTGTTGTTATTCATAATTATAATAATAATAACAATTTACATTACAAAGTTAATAAAAATATATTTCCACACAAAACCACCCAGAGAAAAAGCTAGAAAAAGCAGGGAAGGAAAAGGGGGTTGGTTTCTTTCCCTTCCTTTTTACCCCCTTCCTCTTCTTTTCTTGCTGCCTCTGCTAAGCATATTTTTCTCACTTTTATGCTCTTTGCTCTCTCAGTCCCATTTCTTTACCTTCTTGATTGAAATTTTTCTTGGGTTTTCTTGTTATTCTGTTTCACTCTCTCCTATTTCCTTCACTTCTTCAGCTTAGAATCCATTACTTAAATGCTGGATTCTTGATGGGTTTTACCTATCTGACAGTATTTGTTTGATCAGAAAGTTGAATTGCTTTCTTCTCTTGAACTTTCATACTATTTTACTTGTTGGGTTTCTTCTTTTTCCTTACAATTTTCTTTGAATTCATATCCTTGGCCTATTCTCTGTTAATCTTTTCTGGTTTTTGTTGATCAATTTGGATTTCCCTTTTCTCTTCCTTTTATGGGTTTCAGTTAGGTTCTTGGAATTCATCACTTTGATCCAAGTTTCAGTTCTTGTTTAATAATCATTTCTCTGTTTGAGCTTTGAATCCCCTGAATTTTTAGTCCTTTATCGCTTTCAATGGTTTAACCATCTGAGCTTTTGTAATTGTTTCTTGGTACACTTTTTCTTTTTCTTTTTCTTACTTGGGTTTCTGTGATTCCAATTCTTAATTGTGTTTCTGATTCCATGGGACTTTGTCATGGAAAACCCACTGAGAACTCACAAAACCAATCTGAAAACACAATAATTCCCAGAGAAAATGAGCCGGCTTTGAATTCCAAAACTGGGAAATCATCAAAATTCCCATTTTACAGCCCAAGTCCCTTGGCCAATGTGTTCAAGAACTCACCTGCCTATTCCGGTGTCAGTTCTACCCCTCTGCGCATCTTTAAGCGCCCATTTCCTCCACCTTCACCGGCAAAGCATATTCGGGCATTGCTTGCTCGTAGGCATGGTTCAGTCAAGCCTAATGAGGCCTCAATACCAGAAGGAAGTGAGGTTGAGATGGGTTTGGACAAGAATTTTGGGTATTCTAAGCAATTCATGACCCATTATGAACTAGGGGAAGAGGTGGGGCGTGGGCATTTTGGGTATACTTGTTCGGCAAAGGCGAAGAAAGGGAACTTAAAGGGACAGGAGGTGGCAGTCAAGGTTATTCCGAAATCGAAGGTCTGAATTCTCTGAAAATTTTCTAATTTGTTTAGGGAATTACCCTATGAATTCTTTTGCTTTGTTAAAAAAAAAACTCAGTTTTAGCTTGTATATGTCATGGTAGTTTCATTGCATAGACATGCTATTTATTGGAAATTGTTACTCCTTGAGGTTGCATTATGTTTCACATTGTTGTTTTAATCTTATATTAGATTTTGTTAAGGAATTTCTGGTTGATTCTGTACTTGCTTCTACAACTGTTTACATTATCATCGGTCTTTCAAGTCTCTTTTTGGGATCCATCATAGGCTATGCTTGATGTTATTCTTTACTCAGGATTATCATGGATCTTGTTGATTCTGCTAAATACAGAGAAGCTACCAAGTGTTGCCCTTGTTGGATCTTGAGCAGAATAAAAAGCACAGTTGGTCATTGATCTTTAATTTTCTGGTTTGTCAATAGCATCGCTGGGTTATAATAGATTAAAGTCATTTAATAGTAAGTTGTATGATTATAGTAAGTTATAACTTATAATCATACATGCACGATTTCGTAGAAGCAAAGTTGTTTGGTTTGAAATTTAGCATAACTATGTTGATGGGCATTAAGTGCTCTCTGTAGTTTTAATGTCGTTGGACTTAATGCTGCTTTTAACTTAATCCGGACTAGTGATATAATATATTTATTAGTTGTCTTTCTTATTATATTACTTTGTAATTTTCTTTCATGTCATTTTCATATGAGGGAAGTTTGTTTTTTCCTTCCAAAAGATTGGGGTGTTTGTATTTAGTATCAGAATCTTATCTATTCAATAGTTTTGGTTGTCCTTTGAGCTACAGATGGTGTAGAAAGCAATATAACTCTTTGTTTTATGCTAATAAAGTGGACAATATTTTTGCAGATGACTACAGTAATTGCCATTGAGGATGTAAGACGAGAAGTGAAAATATTACAGGCTCTGACAGGGCATAGGAACCTAGTGCAATGCTACGATTGCTATGAGGATGATGAGAATGTTTATGTAGTGATGGAGTAAGTGTAGACTTACTAAATTTTACTAATCCTAATAAACTTTGTTCAATTTTATGTTATTTCCTTTGCAATTTTGTGAAAAATTTCCAGCAGGTAAAATACATCAAATTTACATGATTGGCATAAAAAATTTGGGAAAAAAAAAAAAAAAAAAAAAAAAAATCTTGACTGTCTCTTTGTACATGTGGCAACTGTCCATTTAAACTTTTGGTGTTTGATTTTGTCAAAACTAGAACCAATAAAATCTTGACATCATCTTTGTTGATTTACATGTAACTCATGGTAAACTACTGTGGCATGGCCTACTTTTCTATCGTGTCACCTTAAATATGTTTTCTAGGGAAACTAAGATGAGCCAACGGAGCTATATTCAACTGGCTCAATGCATTAAACTCGTAGGCCGTTAATGTTCACCTGACCTTTTTGTTCTTCTTCTCCTCTCTCTCTCTCTCTATATATATATATGGGTGGTGATGGCCGGGGAGGGCTTAGTGGCATGTGCATTTTTCTCTTTGTTTATTCGTTATGTCTCGACTCCCAAGTAAAGAAATATTTCCATTTTAAAACTGTCTTAAAATATGGTGAAGAATCAGTAAGTTTTGAAGCTTACTCTGTATCATGTTTTATGTTCTTCAGGTTATGTAAAGGAGGTGAATTATTGGATAGAATACTTTCTAGGTACCATATTTTCTTGTCCTTTTTCCTTTTATTGCAGTATTTGGCCTGTTCTGCAACCTTCTGGCAGCTAATTTCTGATTTGTGTTCTCTAGGGGTGGAAAATACTCAGAAGAGGATGCAAAGGCTGTCATGGTCCAAATTTTGAGTGTGGTTGCGTACTGTCATCTCCAGGGGGTAGTTCACCGTGATCTCAAACCTGAGGTAATGAACTTGGACATTTTCTTTTTTTATTGATAATTTATAAAACTTGAAACTCCTCGAAAATATTACATTTAAGCAGTTTGTTGCACTACAACGATGTATGCTTGAAAGGGACTTAACTCTTTTTCTTTGCCATTTAGTTTGTGTCAAATGCTTATTTTGTCCACAGTTGCATCCCCATGTTAAAATGTTTTCTAAACATGTCTGGATTTTGTGGGGTGAACTGTCTTTTTGTCGTCTTCTTTCTTTTGTTCAAAAACCTCACAAGTTATGGAGGATTTTATTGTTACAGAAGGGAACCGTGTAACATTTATTTCCAGCATTGGTTACTCGAGTGAAATTGTGGAATATATTATCAGATAGAATTTTCACACATAGCCCTAGGTTATACCTGTAGGATATATGATCTATTCCTATAGTCTTATTACATGATTTTAGGTGCTTCAAGCCTCTTGTGCATTGCTCTCTATATTGTGAATTTTTGTTTAGCGTATTGAACTGCCAATTTGTGAATTTCGTTGGATAATGCTGCATTGCAACTATTAAGTACTACCGCAGATTAAGCTCTTCACTTTACACATGTTATTCATTTGTTGCATAATATTATTGGGTTTTTTGTTGTTGTTGTTGTTATTGTTGGTATTTATTATTATTATTATTAGTTTTAACTATAAGATCTTGTCACTTTCATGTGAAGAGCTATATTTTACTTGCATGGTAAAGAAAATGTTTTGATGGGTGTTAGAAGAATAATATGGAAATTTAACCAGTTGTGAAGACATGTAGCACAGTGAAATCATATGGTATATTATAAACATTTTGCCTGTCTATGGATCTTGGATTTGTGGAGTGAAAATAAAAGGAAAGGGAAATGTGAATGTATTAGATGCTAACTTTTTTCACTTTTCCTTTCCCCCCAGAATTCCTTCTGAAAATCCATCCACAAATCCAAGATCTAAATGCTATGTCATCAACTTAGTTTTATAAAATCAGGTCATAGTGATGGCCTTCTCATATAATTCAACAAGCATTTGGTGATTCTGGTATAAGCATTCATAGTTCAGGCACTGCACAGACTTACTGCTAAAGTTCCATGATTGGAATGTTCTTATTTCCTGATTTATGAGTTTCAAATAATACAAATAACGCTTTGATTAGACTCTGAAAGTTTCTCATTAAAGTTTGCTAATTGTTCTTTTAAATATAGATAGAAATTGAAATTATCACTAAGCTATTAACCCCAAGGGATTAGCCTAGTGGCAAGGCCTTGGGTCTTGGGGGTGTGCTCTCTCCGAGGTTCAGGGATCGAAACCTTTTAGGTGCTAACAATTCCTTGGGGCCATTGGACTGGAGAAAAACTTCCTTGGGGCCATTGGACTGGAGGAAAACTTTTAAATTAACTGTGGTGTACTTGTGGGAAACTAAGGGCCTATGCATTCCTGGGGATTAGTTTAGCTTTGATCCGGACAGCCTAGTGCCAATAAAAAAATAAAAAAAATAAAAAAAAATTATCACTGAGCAGCTATTCATAGTATATCTTGAATGATTCATTTTTCCTATTATGTTATTTATTTATTTATTTTTTTCCCCTTCCCATAAACAGACTTGATGTACATACCGATTGTTGCTAAATATTTTTTCCTTTCTAAATTATTTATTTAAATACAAGGTATACTGAATAACTGCTATTGATACTCTCCTTCCCAAATTATGTCACTTCTCATTATATCTCTTGTTTGTTTTTACTGATCTTGAGGCTTTAAATCTTGCTTCAGAATTTTCTCTTCACTTCAAAAGATGAGAACTCCCCATTAAAGGCCATCGACTTTGGACTCTCTGATTATGTAAAGCCAGGTCAAATCCTATTCCCAATTCTTCTCTTTTTTTAATATTAGAAATTGTGGCTTAAGATCTGACAGTTAAGAGGCTTGTGTAGATGAAAGACTGAATGATATTGTCGGAAGTGCATATTATGTAGCTCCTGAAGTTCTGCATAGATCCTATGGAACAGAAGCGGACATGTGGAGCATAGGCGTAATTGCTTATATTCTGCTATGCGGAAGTCGGCCCTTTTGGGCCCGCTCAGAATCTGGCATCTTTCGAGCTGTCCTTAAAGCAGACCCTAGTTTTGATGAAGCCCCTTGGCCTTCTGTGACTTCTGATGCGATAGACTTTGTAAAGAGATTGTTGAACAAGGATTATCGGAAGAGGCTAACCGCTTCCCAGGCTCTTAGTAAGTTACCTTACGATCCCCTCTTTCTTCCCATCAAAACCATGTTATAATAATTACTCTCTGTTTGTTTCGGCCGAAGACAATAGCTATGATTTTTTTTTTTTTTCCAAGAA
The DNA here is from genome assembly GCA_030407325.1 of Camellia japonica. Taxonomy (NCBI): domain Eukaryota; kingdom Viridiplantae; phylum Streptophyta; class Magnoliopsida; order Ericales; family Theaceae; genus Camellia; species Camellia japonica. The sequence continues at coordinate 103,916,336 of JAPPVO010000024.1, read as the reverse complement.
TTGTTTTCCGTAAAAATGTTTTGAAACTAATGTATTGTATTAGTGGTGGTGGGAGATGGTGATGGCGGCAGGGTGAGGTGGAGGTGGAGGTGGGGGTGGGGGTCGTGGAGGTGGCAATGGGTTGGTAGGAGTGGTGGTGGTAGAGGGGTGATGGTGGCGGCGGTGGCGGTGGTGATGTGGTGGCATTGGTAAGACTTCAATTTGGAAAACATTTTCCACCTTTAAAAAGTGGAGACACAAGTTGACTTTCGTTTTTCATTGTACCAAATGCCAAAAGATGCTGAAGAAAATGTTTTTTGCCCAAACAAACAGAGCATTAAAAAGAAATGAGAAATGAATACCGTACCATTCTCTCTTTCTTTCCAGTTTGGCTGATAAAGTTGGATGGCCTTGCATCATTACTCATCAACTAATTTCAAAATTATTTAAAAATTAATTTTACAGTTCTAACGTTTGTGTTCTGCTTTTCATGTTTAGGTCATCCTTGGCTGGTGAATGATCATGATGTCAAGATTCCTTTGGATATGATAATATACAAGCTTGTAAAAGCTTACATATGTTCTTCTTCACTAAGAAAAGCGGCTTTGGGGGTATGCTATACTGCCTTTGAGAAACTCGATATGTTTGAAAGTTTTGCAAAGGAGTTACGTACAAACTATTTAATAGTCATAAAACACTAAGAATTTGGATTATCTAAAATTGCTCCAAATGGTAAACAATATGGGTGCTTGAATTTGTTTTTTCATTTCATTTTGTTACTGTTACTTTGTTTATTGTCCATTTTCTTGCCTTGACTATTCTCCATGTCTGACACAATATACCCTTACCCCAACACATCATTAGCTGAGAACTGATGTTCAGTGGACTCTCTTGGGCAAGTAGTCAACAAAAATCCGTTATGTAATTGACATTTCTGCAACAATCCCGAAACATGATGAGCATACTTGGACATTGAGTTTTTAATAGAGAATGAAAGTAACTGTAATAAAAATCAAATTAAAAGTCTATAATATCTAGTAAATATTCTTAGCATAACTAAAATTGAAGATACGGGAAAGGTTTTATTGAAATGCTAAGGTACCTAATTGTGCATATCCATTTACCTTTACATATACTTGCCATAAATGTAAGGTTAATTTCATTTACACACCACACAATATCTCAGTACACACCACACTCAAATTTAATTTTTCTATTTCTTCTCAATTCACACCATGCATATATTCAAATAATACCAAAATACTCTCATCTTCTCCAATCTCAAACGAACCCTAACCCTAACCCTAACCCTAACTTCACCACCCCTTGCCACTGCCACCTCCATCTGCTCTTCCTTCTTCCTCTTTTTCTCCTTTGGAAACCTTAACTCTCTCTCTCTCTCTCTCTATATATATATATATATATAAATGTGTAGGTTGGGGGTCATGAGGAGTGGGGCCTGCAGCAGTGGTGGTCACAGGGTGAGGGGTGATGGCGCAGTGGGGTTAGAGGGCTGTGAGGGCTGCAATGGTGGCTAGGGATGAGGGTCATGGTGGTGATGGCTAGTGGCCGGAGGAGTGGGGATAGGCTTCACGGTGGTGATGGTGGTGTGTAGGGTTTGTACTGAGAAGATCAGATTTTAGAATTTTGTCCAAAAAGATAATTTGCTCAAGGGACATAAATGTAATAAATAAAAAAAGGGGGAAATGGGGGTGTGCAAATAGAACTACTCTAAATGTAATCCTAGTTTTTGAGGAATTAATTATTTTGATGTATTTGTGCCTTGTCATGTTGCATTGATGAAAATTTCACCTTTGTGACAGGCCCTTGCTAAGACACTGAGTGTGCCTCAGCTAGCTTATCTCCGGGAACAATTTACACTATTGGGGCCAAACAAGAGTGGGTTTATCTCTATGCAAAATTTTAAAACGGTTATTTCTCTGAAAACCCCCTTTTGTTTCTTCTTTTATTCCTACCATTTTGCTCACTCCATTTGTTTTCCCATTTTTACTTGTTTACCAAGTCATTCTGAACAATGTTGAACTTAGCAGGCTGTGACAAAGAACTCCACTGATGCCATGAAGGATTCACGGGTTTTCGATTATGCAAACATGGTAACAGTTTCTCAGACCACTTTTCTTTTTTGTTTTCTTTTCTTCTTGTATTTAAATTTTAGATTACGTACTTTGCAGGTGAGTACTCTCCAATATAGAAAGATGGATTTCGAAGAATTTTGTGCTGCAGCCATCAGCGTGCATCAGCTGGAAGGAATGCAAAGCTGGGAGCAACATGCACGCCGTGCTTATGAGCTTTTTGAGAAGGATGGAAATAGACCTATTATGATAGAGGAACTAGCTTCAGTATGCTCTTTCTCCCTCTCATCTCATTGTTTCTTTGAGTACCCATGACTCATGAGGGTCTGTGGGGTCTTTTCTTTATCCTAGTAAGCTGGTTGTGACTTGTGAGTATATAGTATGCATACATATGTATATGTTTGTAGTTAAATGGATTTCTCCATATGGGTGCAAGCACAGAAGTGGTCATAAGTACTGCAGGACCAGATCCACCATTAAATGCCCATGTAGGAGAAAAATCTTCTGTTAAAAAATTTATAACAATTAAATGATTTTGACCTTTCGATCATACTACATTTTCCATACCTTAATGACCAATTGAATCCAAATCATCTAGCTCTATGCCTCTATTGACAAATATGAATGTAGACTAAGAAGCATGCACACGCCCCCCAGAAAATTTCTAAATATGTAGGACATGGCACGTGGAGGACACTTGCAAAATATATAATTTTATATATTTATTATATCATGTATAAAGATAAATAATTAGTTTATGTCATATATATGAATATTTAAGTTACAGATAATGATTTTTTAAGTGTAACAGAAGGGAATATATATAAATTTACATTATTTTTGTTTTATTATTGGATTCTAAGTTATTTTATGCAAATTTGTTATGTGTTTTATGTGTGTCTAAGTGTTGGGAAGTGTCCAACTTATGTCGTGTCATGTCTTGTCAGTGTCAGACACAGCACATTACCTTCTTACAATTGCCCTTGCTTCATAGACTATAGATATGCTACTACTATATTAATATTGACAGTTTTAAATTATTTTTTTTTTGACTACTAAGAACACCAAGAATTGATATCTTTGCGATATTTTATCTAGAATTTGCTCTGCACAGTAGTAAGATTTGTAAATGTCTTTCTTGTTTTCCTCCTGCGTAGTCTCATATATGGAAGTGTGTTGATAGAATCTATCCTTGTTATTATCACATTTACTCCAAATGGATCAAAATTCTGAAATGACTATAATTTTTTGCTTCCCACTAGGAACTTGGACTTAGCCCATCAGTACCAGTTCATGTTGTTCTCCAAGACTGGATACGTCACTCAGACGGGAAGCTTAGTTTCCTGGGGTTCGTCAGACTTCTGCATGGTGTTTCTTCACGCTCATTTCAGAAGGCTTGAACAAAAATCCAGCTATACCGATGCATCCTTAGATACTTTTTCTTGTCGTGGAACTAAAATCTCTTGGTGGGGGACAAAATGTCATGATCTGGCAAAAAATTGCCTCCTGACTGTGCAAGGGATCGCTGCAAGTTCAAACTATAGTTGAAGCTGCATGACTTGCAACCAAGACCATTTGCAGCATATTCTCATGTCAGTATGTTCTGTGCAAATCTTTTTTTTTTTTTTTTTTGGGTCTCCTTATATAATAATTTTTATTATTTTCTAGTGGATGGTGCCATTGAGATTTAGAAGATTGTACAGATGAGGGTAGATCACAAAAATGTAGTTAGGGTTAGAAAACAGCCTAAGACAAGTGAGTTTTTGTGATGTTGGGTGTATCTTGTGTACCCAGTGCACCATTTGTTTCTTACTGTGATCTACAAATTTTAATTTCTCTTATCACAACTACTTTCTTATTCCAAAAAGTACTAAGAGAATGAGTTGGGAGTGGTGGGGGTGAGCTCCACCTCTTTGTCTTACTTTTGTAACTAGTTTTGTGAAACTTTTTTGTGCTCCTAACACAACTGTTGTTATGGCACTCCAAGCGGCATGTTGTCATGCCAGTATCTTGCACTTGTTACTAGCAGTTGTCGAGAAAATAAACAAAGATCTGTGCACCACATTGGGATTGTTTGGTGCAACTTACGAAGCTATTTATAACTTTTTATTTTAGAAATTTGTGTTTGACGTGCAATTTTTGTTTATAGTTAGTGAAATAGAATTAACTTAAATAACCTGAAAGCAATCTAACTATTAGAAGAATAAATTACAATTACTTGTTGAGTTTTGCTTCAAATAAGAATTGATTCTTGTAATTTGAAAAATTATAAATATTTTCTTATCAAAATTTGTATTTAACAGAATTAGTAGAAAAAATAAAATTCTTAACTACTCTTCTATACAATTATAAAATTATTTGAATTATTAATTAAAATATATTTACGATATTATTAAAATTAGTAATTGATTTAATAATTTATTAATAAAATAAATTATTTATTAGGCGATTAGAAATTTAAAAAGGCAAAATATAATTTTTAAAATTATATAAAATAATTCGTATTTTAAACCAATTTCAAATATTTCGTATTTGCATTCTACCTTTGTTAGAAAACATAAGGAATTTTTTGCCTTATGATTTTTTATTATCAACTTTGTAACTCGTTAAAAATTGCACCAAAACCAAACAGGCTCAATGTATAATGTTCAAAATAGAAGTGGCTCTGTAAGCATGTGAACGTGTTGTATCAATGTCATACATAAATACTTGTATGAATTATTTAAGACCAATTGGGTTGGCTGATGTAAAGCAAAGTTTTAAGGGCCTGTTTGATTGGTTAGAATAATAGTGACAGGATAAATAATTCATGAGATTAATCATTGAATTAATTGTTCAACTTAATTAGTAGGATAAATATGTGTGGAATTATTAATACTTGTCTTCATATGATATTGAATATCCCACAATTTTGTGGGATTAAAAATCCTACGTAGTACTAAGCTGTCTATCATTTATGCCATCCAAAAATAAGAATGTATATATCACTGGATTAATAATCCAATCCTATGCTCTAATAGTGGAATTAAAGGGGCCCTAAGTGAACGCACGGAAGAACTCTAGGGGAACGGATTGGTTTTTGACGATTTGATTTGCGATTTAAATCCACCCGTATGTCTGTGGTTTGGAGAAAATTGAACCTACAACCGCCCATAGCGCGAGTTGCGATTTGTGCGAATAGGATTCCCAGATGTGCAGGCGGTTGCGGGCGATTTGCAAATTGAGCTTTTCTCTTTAAAATTTTATTTTTGGGCTTTTTTTTTTTTCATTTTTTAAATATTCTTTTTGGGACTTTTCCCCCCATTTTTAAAATATTATTTTGAGCCATAAAATCACATATTTTTTTTATTATCAAATCATTATTTTCCAAATGATTTATCTCAAATAAATTATAGCCTATCTATCTAATTTATTTCTAGAAGGAAATAGACCATAAGCATAGGTCAGGATTAGTTAATTGACTCACATTCACTTTGCAAAAAAGATATAAGCTAAACATTCACTTTGCAAAAAAGATATAAGCTAAACAATGTATACAGATGCGGATGGGTGAGTGCAGGTGCGGGTAAAACCCGTAACCCACAAAACAGGAAAATCATAGCCCGCGTCCGACCCTAATGATTATGTAAAACTGCCCAAATAAGTGCGGACGGTTTGGGTTGGATAGTTTTTGCAAGTCGGATAATTTTATGCCTAGCCCTAAAAAACTCCACATCCAACTAAGCATAATAGCAAAGATTGTTCTAACTAATTGGGTTAGGACCAACATACGACTCAAACTTCAAAAGTTAATTGCGGAGATAAGAGTGTCTCCAGATTTGTATACTACTTTCATATTTAGGTAATGTGAGACTTTCGCTTCACGCTTACTTTTATGCGCAATGTGCTCATTTACCATGAGCAAGTAAAGGACTAAGTACTCAAACTCTGATATCATGTAATACAATTTGGGTTAGCATTTAATTCCAAATTTTTTTTTCGAGAAAAATTATAATGTAGTTATATTAAAATAAAAGTGAACATCATACCAAACAAGAAAAGGGAAAAACAACAATACCCAAGAGGACAAACAAAAATCTAACAAGAACTACAAACAACAAAGTCGCCAAAAAATCTGCTATAGCTCTAGAAAAACCACCAACCTTCTCACAAATGTGGTTTGAGAAAATAAGATATGCATCAAAATAAAGGCCAAACTTGCCATCGTTGTCGCCGTTGTCTTTACTGCTACTGCCCAACTCTGCCGCTAAACTTCGACCACTGTCGAAAGCTAGAGTCGAACAAAAATGCCCACCATAATAATAGAGAAGGATTGAGAGAAGAGGGGATTATTGTAGATGTCGAAAATCTTATAATCTATGCCAAATATCGAGAGAGAAGCTCTCAAACCCATTTTCCAAGCCATAACAAATCCAAATCTACGCAATAAAAGTATTTGGAGCTTGTCAGAAACATGTTGGAAAATCGCTAGAGGGCCACCAGAAATTGCCTAAAGAGAAGCTCTTCGCTCCTTCCCCTATTGGGTCTAAAAGTTAAAATGTATTTTGAGATGAGGGTACCCTTATGCTGCTTTTTTTTTTTTTTTTTTTTTTTTTTTTTAAGATAGGGGAACAAAGCAAACTAGGAACCACTAGGAAAAATCTCTAAAAGGACAAGAGATTGAATAGAGGTTGGAACCTCCTCCATCCAAACTCTACCACCTTCATGATGAACCGCCATTCGAGCCAAACAATGCGCCACATGATTCCCTTGCCGTTGCACGTGCGATACTATATGAGATTTGAAATAACCGAGCACTTTTTGAATTTCAGCAACAAAATGCCCATAAACAGACAAACCAAATTCATCCCTAGAAATAGATCTGATCACATTAATACTGTGTTTGATTGGAGGATTTGAAAAGGGATTTAGAAAGGAAAATAAAAAAGATAAATGAAATGTGAATAAAATATACCTATATTTCACCTAATTTCACACACATTTTTTCTTTTCCTTTTCAAATCGTCTCCAAATCCCCCAAACCAAACGTAAGGCAATCTCCTTCAAATGTATGGTAGATAGACCCAACTCTTGCCGAAAAAAAAAAAAAAAAAAAAACCCCTCAAAGCAAAGCAGTAGCCTCCAAACATTCTACATGCCGTATTAGAGGTATTCGTTCCGAAAGAGAACCCATAACTAGCCCCCGATCATCCTTACCACCACCCAAATACCTGAAAATCCAGCAGATTTGAACATAGCTCCATCACAATTAACCTTGACGAAACCAGCAATAGGAGGGCACTAAGCATCAATCAAAGGCAAGCTAACAGCCAATTATACCATCTGTTGAGTAGGAAGAAATTCAGACAAATTGCTGACAGACAAAGCTACAACCTCCGCAATCGTTTTCACATGCCGATTAAAGATGCACTTGTTCCTATTCAACCATACACCCCAGCAAATTGAAAATACCATGCCCAGAACATCAGATCCATCATTTTGGAACAGCCGCCAAATCCATTCCTCAAAACCACAACTTCACCTACACTCCCAAAGATTACAAAGACTTGCTGCCAACCAAACTCCTCCACAAAAGAGCCTCAAATAGACAATGTCGAACAGTCTCCAAACCATCAGCATAAAGATCACACACCCTCACAGTCGGAACTCTCTTTTTAATCAAATTTGCGTTCACTGATGAGATATCCAATCAGGACTTCCAAGAAAATACACAAATTTTCGTCAGAATTTTGAGCTTTCACAAAGCTTTCCACAAACCACCAGCTCCATCCACTTCATGCAAATTGTCCACCAACATATCTAGGTTTGCCAATGCAATCTGAAGACCATAAGCTGTCTTTACCGAGAATAAACCATTCATAGAGTAAGAGTAGTACCATACCAAACGATCAGGGGGTAATTTAGGACAGAGTGGGATACTTATGATTTGTTTAGTTTCTCTTTGCAGAAAATTTGGCGCAATAAACTCCATGTTCCAGCACCCCTTATCCTCATCAATTAGTTCACATACCTTTGCTTCTGGGGCCAAAGTAGATGGATGAGAAATCAACCTGAAAGACAACAGTCGTGGCAGCCATCTAGGCCGCAAATCTCCACATTTTGTCTATTACTTACACGCCACTGTAATCCATTTTGAAGTAGAATCCGCGAGTTCCAGATACTCCGCCGTGTAAAAGATGGATTGTGTCCCACTTGATCTTGCAAAAAATCAAATTGGGGGAAGTATCATGCTTTAAGTGCCCTTGCCACCAACGAATCTGGAGTTTGAAGAAGTCGTCACCCTTGCTTCGCGAGCATCGCTTTGTTAAAAGCCATCAAACTTCAAAAACCCATCCCCCCTTTTCATTTTGACAAACACAACTTTGACCATCTCACCCAATGAATCTTTCTCTTCGCCTCATTCATCGCCATGGAACCCACCCGCAAACACTCCTTAATCGCCACCCAAGTTTCAAACAGAACATTTTTACTAAAGAAAACATACGACATATCAATGTTTATCTTTTGACTCGAAGCTTGCTCGTATTGTTGAAGAATTTGAGCCAATTTCTACACTTCTACTAAATTAGCACTAGTGAAAATGAGACTGTCATCCGTAAAAAATAAATGTGATATCCGTGGGCTAGATTGGCACACTGCTATGCCCGTAATCAACTGCTGCTCCTTAGAGCTTCGACACAGATTATGAACAGGTAGGGGCTGATGGGGTCTCCTTAACGTAGACCCTATGACGGACAGAACTTTTTGGATGGCACACTGTTGATCAAGACGGAATATGAGACCGAATACACATAGCGCATGATCAACAATGTAAACTGCTAGGCAAATCCAAGCTTCAACAAAATTTTCCACAAGAAAGGTCACTCCATCCTATCATAAGCCTTACTCATATCTAACTTTGGAGCGATCCCTCCTCATCATTCCTTTGCTTCTTTAGCTAATGAAAAATTTCAAAAGTTGTAATCACATTGTCCGTCAACAGTCTTCCTGGTATAAACACACTTTGAGTCTCTAAAATCACACTAGGTAACATCATTTTGAGTCTATTAGTAGCCACTTTGGAGACCAGCTTATATACCACATTACACAAACTAATAGGCCAAAATTGCAAAAAATGTTTCGGTTCCTTCACCTTCGAAATAAGCACCAAAAAGGTTTTATTCAACGGCACAACATCATAATCACCATTTGAAATACTCAAAACAAACCCACCAACCTTATGACCCACTATATCCCATAATTTTTGGTAAAACAAAGTAGACTTACCATCTAGGCCCTTGGTAGGATGCATTTGAGACAAAGCACGCTTTATCTCATCGTCCATAAAATTTTTGGTTAGCCTCTCATTCATTGCTCGTGAAACCTTAGCTCTTACCACTTTGAGCACATCTTCCTTATCGCTAGGATTAGAGGTGTGAAATAGATTATGAAAATATTCAAGCATAACATGTTCAATCTGTTCATGTTTAGAAGCCCAAACCCCATAATCGATTATCTTCATTACCCGCTATATGCTTCTTCCTATGCCGTTGAGAAGCTTTGGCATGGAAGAAACTCGTTATGATTCTTATCTTGAAGCCAATTTGCCCACGCACGTTGTCCCTATGTGACCAATTCTCACTCAAGCAATTCTTCAATCTCTCTACACAACCTCAAAATCATCAGTCTGCAAAGTATTTGTAAGCCCCTAATCACATCTCAACCTTTCCAACGCTTTAAACTTTGCAACTAATTGTTTCAGAATGAGGCCAAAAGATTGAGCACTCCATGTTGAGAGAACATGACTCACACGGCTTAAACACTGCTGAAACCGATCGACTGGTGCACTATCTTCACTTGCATTCCAACTATTTTGAACCACTTGCGCACAAAACTCGTCTCTAAGCCACAATGCTTGAAATCGATAGATTTTTCCATTCTAAGGCCTAATCTAGCACCCCACTCTTCGCTGCCCTAAATAATCAATCAAAATTGGTGAATGATCCGAAGATGTAGCAACTAGATTAAAGCACTTTACGAGGGGAAAATCCAACAACCAATCATTAGACATTAGACCCTTATCCAATCGTTCATGCACCACATCCGTGTGCTAATTATTAAACCAAAGTGTACACGTTTCCATAGTAACCTAAATTAGATAGATTGTAATCCCCCAAACCCTTACAAAATGCCTCTATCTAAGGTCGCTGTAGACGCGCCCTTGGGCTTCACTCTACAGTTCGGACTCCCTTTTGTTGTTGCGGTTCTTAATCTGAACCAAAGAGTCCAAATCTGGCAAATCGTTTTGAGAAACAGATTTTTGAAAAGAAGTGCCAAACATGGACTGCTTTGCCAGATACAGAGTCGCCACCTAAATATTTTTTATGGGGGAATTTAGGAAACCCTGACTCGGTGCCGAAGGCCACGTGTCCGTCATTACCAAAGTTATCTTGGCTCTGGAGCTTGGGTACGATCGGGGAAGGTCAGCTATGAGCACCCCCTTTCGCCCGGTCCGAAGACCGGCCTCTACTAACCGTGATATCCGATTTTGAAAACGTTATGTGTTCTTATTCCGATTATTAGCCTAGAATTACTATGTTATGCGCACAGCAAACAAGTATAGACTAGATTGCCTAATTTGGAAACAAGCATTGCATATCCGTTTGTTTTGAAAAGCGCTTTGGAATTTGCTACTCGCAAGTAGGCTAAAACACGGATTTCAACGAGTTTTTCCAACTCAAACAATCCAACCTCCACCCACAGGCATTCAGACAGTTTATCTCATATAAGCACTTAGCCACATGGTATGCATACTGTCATGGCAACATTCACACGCATGCGATATGCTAAAGCATAAATACTCACATTGTACTCCGTGCCAAAACGATAAACTAGTTAGCAAAAATGCATGCCCTAGTTCATGTTAGGGTGACTAATGAATCGCATGCAGAATGTGATTAGAATAGGCTCGGCTAACCCTAAAATGGCATGTGAAATGCAATCATTCGGTGTACATATTCAAGTTAGATTTGAAGATACAATGCGGTTTGTATGATGTACCGAGCCCGGTGCATGTAAGACAAATGTATGGATGCACGCATGCATTGCATAAGGTATGCTAAAATAAACGTGCCCTAATCTACCATCGTAAGCGGGTAAATAAAAGGGAAGAAAGAAGTGGGGGTTGGAAGACATGCACACCACTCACACACGCTTATTACAGATTTGCCCTCGCCCGGAGGGACCAAATAAATATACAAATTAATTAACTACGCAAGCTAATTAAAAATTACAGATCAATTAAATTAACTAAACAAATTAATCTAATTAAAACAGTAAAACCCTCGGGAAGCGGGTCAGATGCAGCACATGCTCGGGACTTGCTCGGAATTGCACTGCCATGCATAGTCTGCCTCTGTTTTCCCTGCTTTGCTCCTCTGAAAACTGTCAAAGTCTCAGGAATGCCTCTCAGGATACTGGGGGATCCCACCGGCTAAGTAGAATGACCACCGGCACTAGGATGTGGTCACCGGCACAAAATTAACCCATCGGCTGATTATTTAATGCCGGTCGGCACTAAATACTGCCGGCCGGCAATAAGTTCCTGCAGAACCTGCAACTCACAGCAGCAGAGGGCAAAACTTGCATGGCAATATAATTCAAGCCATTTATGCACCAACCAAGCCCCTTATCACGTTTGAGACTCAAAGGGACATGGTTCTTGGTTCTCGGACCATCAATCGTGCATTTTCATGCATGATGGCCCAAAGAACCAATGTATGCACTTTCATGTCAAATGAAATGCAAGTCAAACAATCAAAGAGCCCAATCCCCATCACCAAATCAAGGGACAAGGCATGCATGCAAGATGCATTGCAACCTAATCATGTTAGCTAGGGATGCAACATGAGCATGTGAACAAACAATGCACACTAGGCATGCAACCTATGCAAGCAAACTTGCGAGTCATGAGGCAAGGCAAACCAATGAAAAGATGGACTTAAACATGATTTAGGCGGCTCTAAATAGGCCTAAAACAGTGGCCAAAATGCCCAAAATGAAGGTTAAACACACATGCACACATGCACATGTTATGGTCCAAACTTTAAGCATTAAACAAGCAACTTTCAAGCACACTTGAAAGGGGATATCATGGACAATTAGCATGCAACATAAGCTCTAAAAATCATGCTAGAATGTGGTGCCAAACCAACTCAAATGAAGCAAACATTAGCATGCAAATGGCCCAAATACTTGAAGCAAGGTAATGAAGCTTTGAAGGACACTTAGCATAACAAACATGGCATGCGTTAAACAACTAAAAACAGATTTTTAGCATGTTAAAACAAGGCCAAAGGACTACTTAGATGGTATCTAAGTGGCTCAAATATGAAGGCATGCATAAGTGCTCTTTCAAGAAGCATATAACACATGCTCAAGAGGCAACAAAGAGGCAACCAAGGCAAGCATACAAGCATGTCAAAGGGACTGAAATGACATGTAGGGTGGTTCCAAACCACCAAATTAATGCAAGCAATGCATGCCACACATTTACCTACTTGAAGCATACAAGCCACAATACAAATGAGCTATACTAAGCATGCCAAGATTGACCCGAGCGACTATGGACAGACCTAAAACATGGCAAAATAAGCACAAAACCTTCACAAGGCTAAGCCTAAAACATGCTAGAACAAAGGCACACAACCTAAGGCATATTAAGGCAATCACAAGGCATTACAAGGTAGGTATGCAAGGCATGCATGGTACACCAAAACCAACTTAAAACCATGTTATATTATGGCAACATAAGCATGAAAAACAGTCATGGCATGCTCAACACACACTCAAACATAGGCTCCCTTAAGAGACCAAAGATGGTCCCTTTCAAGGACAAAAAGGAGAGGGGGTGGCCCTCCCCTTTTGAAGACTTCAAGGCACCATCTTCACCACTGAAATCCCTCAAGATTTTAGTGGTGAAGAGGCCCAAATACCAAAGTCTCGAAACTTGCACAAAATAGCACAAAAATGGGGCCTTTCAAGGCCTAAGGGTGGTCAAACACACCCAAACCACAAAACACTCTTAACAAACAATCAAGAGGGCCTAAAAACAGAACTTTTTTATGTTATACACTAAACACAAAAACAGCTCTAAGATAGGTAGAAATATGATGCAAAAATGGGGTAAAAAGGGCTAGTTTCTTACCCTTGAAGCCTTTCTTCAACAATGGTGGTTTTGTTGCCTCCTTGAGCTCCAATCCAGCCAAGAACAGCAAGGATAAGCCCTTAGAACCTCAGTAGCCAAGGGAAGGTGAAACACTAGGTGCTTGTGTGCAATAGTATGGACTAAAACACACACAAGAGTAATATAGAGATAGGATGTGTATTGAACTCTAACCCTAAAACTAGAGCTTCCTCTGTATTTTCTAAGCAAAAAGCTCTAATTTTTCTAACCCTTGAGCAAGGGAGAGGAGGGCTCCTCTTATAGAGGAGCCAATCTTGTAAACTTACAATGTAAGCTAACAAGAGGGGCATCCCTCCATACACGTGTATGGAGGGGAAGCAAATGCCAGCCAGCTGTTTCAAAATATCTCCAAAAGTAGCTGAACAGTAGTCGGCCAGCCAAAAATGTCATTTTGACAAAATTGACTGCCGACCGGCAACAAAGAGTGCTGACCGGCAACATACATTGCCGGTGGCAACAAAAACCAGCCGGTGGCCTCTAGCCACTGCCGGTGGTATGTGAGGATGCCTCACAAGGCATTCCCTACCCCTCCAAGGCAAAACACAAGTGTTTGGTGCAAAACCAAACACAAAACGATCGAGTTCGGAGATCCTGAGGCAGGGCGCGTAGCCGAGGACTCCGGGAACTCCAAACGAACACAAACATGGATAATCACCGAGTGTTCAAACGGTGACGTCCAAGTCTTGAGGACGGTCAAAAATGGGGTGTCTACAGTTGCCCCTCTTTGACAGAACTCGAAAGTCATAACAATGACGGGAGTGAATGTCAAAGCCCAGAGACGACCCATTTTTGACAAGGCCGAAGACTCGGACAAACATGCAAGACAAACGAGGTATGCGCCCGAAGGCAGGGGCAAAATGCAAGACAATGCAAGAAGCCGAGCATAACTTATGATCATGCAAAGAAAGATGTAACGAAGCACGCATGTAACGGTTTTAAGCTAGCATACACCAGACTACACTACAATGCAGAAAGGATGTAAGAGAATTATGCAATTCTCAATACGTCTCACTCGGAGGATACAATACCTGTGCGGCTCGTCCGGTTGCACCGGCCTCAAATGAACCGTACATACAATATCGTGCCTGAAAAGAAAACAAACTTACAGGTACAATGTCGTTAGCAACATGCATGATAATGCAAACGAGACACGCATACCAATGCAGATAAGACGACACGCATGCCAACGAAAATGTGACACGCATGCCAATGGAAATGAGGCACACATGCCGATGAAGATGGGGCACACATGCCCATGGAAATGAGACACGCATGCCGATGAAAGTGAGGCACACGTGCTAATGCAAATGAGACACACGTGCCAATGCGAATGAGGCACACGTGCCAATGCAAATGAGGCACACATGCCAATGCAAATGAGGCACACGTGCCAATGCGAATGAGGCACACGTGCCAATGAAAATGAGGAGGCACACGTACCGATGCAAATGAGGCACACGTGCCAATGCGAATGAGGCACACGTGCCAATGAAAATGAGGAGGCACACGTGCCGATGCAAATGAGGCGCACGTGCCAATGCGAATGAGGCATACGTGCCAATGCAAATGAGGCACACGTGCCAATGCGAATAAGGCACACGTGCCAATGAAAATGAGGAGGCACACGTGCCGATGCAAATGAGGCACACGTGCCAATACGAATGAGGCACACGTGCCAATGAAAATGAGGAGGCACACGTGCCAATGAAAATGAGGAGGCACACGTGCCGATGCAAATGAGGCACACGTGCCAATGAAAATAAGGAGGCACACGTGCCGATGCAAATGAGGCACACGTGCCAATGCGAATGAGGCACACGTGCCAATGAAAATGAGGAGGCACACGTGCCGATGCAAATGAGGTACACGTGCCAATGAAAATGAGGAGGCACACGTGCCAATGGGAATGATAAACGATGCAAGTGTGACACGCATGCCACACGGAATAGAAAATGATGCAAATGATGCAAATGAAACAAATGAGACACGCATGCCTCATAAGAATGCAAAATGATGTAAGTGTGACACACATGCCACACGGAATGCAAAATGATGCCAATGAGGTACGCGTGCCTCAAAGGAATGCAAGATGCTGCCAATGAGGTACGCGTGCCTCAAAGGATGCAAAATGCTGCCAATGAGGTACGCGTGCCTCAAAGGATGCAAAATGCTGCCAATGAGGTACGCGTGCCTCAAAGGAATGCAAGATGAAGCCAATGAGGTACGCGTGCCTCAAATGATGCAAAATGCTGCCAATGAGGTACGCGTGCCTCAAAGGAATGCAAGATGCTGCCAATGAGGTACGCGTGCCTCAAAGGAATGCAAGATAAAGCCAATGAGGTACGCGTGCCTCAAAGGATGCAAAATGCTGCCAATGAGGTACGCGTGCCTCAAAGGAATGCTAGATGATGTAAGTGTGACACACATGCCACACGGAATGCAAAATGATGCCAATGAGGTACGCGTGCCTCAAAGGATGCAAAATGCTGCCAATGAGGTACGCGTGCCTCAAAGGATGCAAAATGAAGCCAATGAGGTACGCGTGCCTCAAAGGATGCAAAATGATGTAAGTGTGACACACATGCCACACGGAATGCAAAATGATGCCAATGAGGTACGCGTGCCTCAAAGGATGCAAAATGCTGCCAATGAGGTACGCGTGCCTCAAAGGAATGCAAGATGATGTAAGTGTGACACACATGCCACACGGAATGTAAAATGATGCCAATGAGGTACGCGTGCCTCAAAGGATGCAAAATGCTGCCAATGAGGTACGCGTGCCTCAAAGGAATGCAAGATGATGTAAGTGTGACACACATGCCACACGGAATGCAAAATGATGCCAATGAGGTACGCGTGCCTCAAAGGATGCAAAATGCTGCCAATGAGGTACGCGTGCCTCAAAGGATGCAAAATGATGCAAGTGAGGTACGCATGCCTCACGGAGATGTAAAATGATGCAAGTGTGACATGCATGCCACACGAAATGCAAAATTATGCCAATGAGGTACGCGTGCCTCAAAGGATGCAAAATGCTGCCAATGAGGTACGCGTGCCTCAAAGGAATGCAAAATGATGTAAGTGAGGTACGCATGCCTCACGGAGATGTAAAATGATGCAAGTGTGACACGCATGCCACACGAAATGTAAAACAACGCAAATGAACTCGAGTACGCGACAACGCACGTTTTTTTTTTTTTTTCTTTTTGAAATGCATGATAATGCAAAACAAGGAGATGCACGACAACACGAATAATGTGCGAGGCAACGACAACACGAATGATGTGCGAGGCGACTTAGGTATTGAGGTGCATGACAATGCATGACAACGCTTGTAATAACATGCATGACAATGCATGAGGGATGTGCATGACGGCGCGACGCAACGCACCAGACAACATGATGAATGCATGCAATGCACGCGGGGCAACTTTTGAATCTTGTAAAAGGCAAAAGGATACAAAAGGATACAACATTGCATGAATTTGAGTGCCACGCACAGAAGACACGGTTCGAGGTCAAAACGGAAGCCGGTTGAGCGTCGGAGATGCACTTTTCTTGCACTTTCTTGAGCTATGAAGACCAAAAACTACTCATATTGCCTAAACAAGGCTGTGCGAACACCACCGGCCGGGAGGGGAAGCCACCGGCTGTCCACCGACTACAAAATAATTCCATCGGCACGATATTATGTCGGCCGGCACAAAATGTTGCCGACCAGCAAAAAGTTCCTGGATCGGGGCAGATTCGACATTTCACCATGGGTGTTTTAAAATAGGGTTTCAAACCCTATTCTATTCATTTCCCTCTAGCCGAAAATCATACTCTCTCTCTCTAGAGCCTTTTTCCTTCCTCGATCCCTCGTTTTCTTCGCGTTTTACGCCCGTTTCGTCGTCGGATTCGCGATTTCCTTCACGTTTCGAACATTTTCAACCGAACAAATCTTTGTTTCGGTGCCTCTTTTGCCGTTTCCACCTTTTTGGGGTTTGTTCCCCTCACTTTCCTCTCCATTTCTGTGCCTTTTCACATCACGACCTTTCCGGCCATTTTTCACCCTCCCGGGGGTTGACTTTTCGGTTGACTCTTCGTATTCCGACCCGATTTTCGTTCTCCGACCATTTTCTCATCACTCTTGACATGGCCGATGATATTCCACGTGTTGGGACTCCCCCCGGATCACGAGATGGATCCCGGGGTCGAGCTCCTCCCCTTGAGCGAGCGTCCGTTCGACCCGGCGACCTACCGGCCGGCGATTCATGTTCTGCCACCCGACGGATTGCGCCAGTTCAGGTGTTTCGACATGGCGTTGGATCCGGAGCTCCTCCTGCGTGAGCCTACCTCCCACCTGTCCTTCGGTGCTTCCGAGGTAACATTTTTGCTCTGTCTTACTTTCTGCAATGTAGAAATTTTAACTGTTAACTACCATAGCTAGTTTCATTCTTTAATTGCTTTAGCTCAGATACTCTGATACACTGTGTACTGTAGTTGATCGCAAACAAACTCGCAACTGATATCTGTTTAAGAATGACACGTGCACACACACTGTACTAGCCTTGAACCACTCAAACACACGGCACACACCGTATTTCACTGCAAACACCGGCACCCGATACCTGTTTGAATCTGAAAATATGCACGCATGCTAGATTTGCATCGAACCACTCGAACACGCTGACACATCACACGTTGTAGTTCACTATAAGCACACCGACACCCGGTATCTGTTTGAATATGAAAGTATGCACGCATGCCACGTTTGCACTGAACCACTCAAACACGCTGACGCATCACACGTTGTAGTTCACTGTAAGCACACCGACACCCGGTATCTGTTTGAATCTGAAAAACTTGCACGCATGCCAAATTTGCACTGATTCACTGTTTCTTCAAAACTGTACATTTTATATTGCTTCGCGACTATTTGTTTGAAAACAGGGAGATTCCCATACCATCCGCGGGTATGGGAATACTGCCGCTCGTGAGTGGTACGCCGAGCTTCCCGACGCAGTTCGCCACATTGTGGAGCAGGCCGACTTTGGCGCGTTTTGCAGGGGGCTGTCCCGACTCACTACATGCAGACCTCTCCTTGCCGCTCTGGTGGAGAGGTGGTGGGACACCACCGATTTGTTTCATTTTTCTGCGACGGGGGACATGACGATGACCCCTTATGACTTCTCGGTGCTCATAGGCATCGGGGTAGGGGGTGATCCGATCCCCTTTGATACAGATATGGACGAGTGGACCGCGGCTCAGGTCTACTTGCTCGACGCGGCACCGCCTCTTGCGCGTCCCGGCTTCGTCCGATACTCCTGGTTTGAGGTGCAGTTCAGGGTCTAGCCCCTCCTTGTGGATGCAGCCCCGATGACTCAGGAGGCCGTGGAGAGATACGCACGCGGCTTCCTCATGTTCTTGTTCGGGACGACCATTTTCGCCGATTGGGCGAACACCGTGCCTCTTTGCCTGCTCAGCGCACTGGTGGACGTCAGAGACATCTTGCATTATGACTGGGGTGGCGCCGCTCTGGCCACTCTCTATGGATATATGAGCTCAGCTTCTCGCGGCAGCGGACAGTTGCTCGGGGGTTACTGGCGTGCTTGGGAGGTACATTTCTTTTTCTGCCTTTCATTTCTGTTCTATATTTTCTGTACTCTGTACACTGCACACACTGTAGTCTGTTTTATACTTGCTGTATACTGTACACACGGCACACACTTACTCTGTTTTACACTGACTGTACACTGCTCACTCTGTACACTCTGCACAATACACTGCACAACACACGGCTCTGCTATTTCTGCTTTTACTCTATATTCTGCTTTATCTGATAAGATGCACTGGTATTTACCTTGCAGTTGTGGGTTTATGCCTACTTTCCTAGGCTTGCTCCCGTACCCGACGTAGAGACCTCTCTCGTCGTCCCGTTCTCACGCTGTTTCGACGGGAGGTGCGTGCGGAGGCCCCGAGAGACCTTTAGCTTCTCCCGCCGCTACTTCGACACCATCACCCCCGCAGAGGTATGTTTTACTTGCAGTGTAGTTAAGCTTCGCCTTTCCACTGCATATTTCAATAACAATAGATAACAAATTGTATTTCATTTTCAGATCATCTGGCAGCCTTGGGCTCCTTTGCCAGCCGTGGCGCGGGATCGGTTTGCCGGCGCCGATGAGACCTCGCGTTTCCGGATTCTGCTGGAGGGCCCGGTCTGTCGGGCTTGGTACCTGGGCGAGCGTTTCCTACGCCAGACCCTGGGTTTACCGGAGCAGATAGTCCCGGTGCACCCTCCTGAGCATATGAGGGATACCGAGAGATTCACTGCCGAGCAGATGGCGGACCACACCATTGGCTGGGAGGCAGACGGCTTCAGAGGCGAGGGCGATTACTTGGAGTACGTCCGGACCTTCATCATGCGACCTCTGAGCGGCGGCCGCCGAGCGGAGAGAGAGAGACCAGCGGCGCCAGCGGCCGGAGCAGGAGTAGGAGCGCCGAGGGGAGCTCGAGTCCGCGGCAGGGGCGGAGTTCAGAGGGGACGAGGGACCGGTTGGCCTGCTCTGCCCGCTTCACTGACTTTCAGAGGGCAGGGTGGGGCGACCTACCAGATCCCCTTTGCTCCTCCGCCGGCTGATCATGAGTTTGTCGGTGTCCCCGACTTGCCTCCGGTATGTATTACTTCATTCTTGTACAGTTATTTCATTTCAGTTTATTTGATATTCGACAAAATATTGATGCATCTGATACTTTTGCAGGCGTCTTCTGAGTATACCCGGCAGTCATTGGAGATGAATGCCTCCATGATGGGGATGCTACAGCGGACCTTCGACCTCCTAGCCCTTTACAGCATTCCGGTACGTTCTTTCTGACCACAGCCTCAAACCATATACAAACTGCTTTGCATAATCTGATGCACAACACAACATCTGATAAACTGCTCACGGCATCTGATACACTGTACTCACACATTGCATTCTGCGCTGATCCACTACGCACAGCATACATACACTGTATTCATACACTACATTCTGTACTGATAAACTGCTCACGGCATACATACACTGTATTCATACACCGTATTCTGTACTGATAAACTGCTTACAGCACCCACACACTGTACTCATACACCGCATTCTGCACGGATAAACTGCTCACAGCACCCACACACTGTACTCATACACTGCATTCTGTACTGATAAACTGCTCACAACACCCACACACTGTACTCATACATTGCATTCTATACTGATAAACTGCTCACAGTATTCTGATGCATTCGCCTTTCATGCTTTTTCAGCCTCCCTTCCAGATTCCTCCGGTGGGTGGCGCTCCGGCTGGACCTCCCATTTCTACCCGGGATGGCAGAGTATGTCCCCGCACCAGAGGGGGGCGCACTCATGTCGGGAGCAGCTCACGGGCTCCAGTTCCGGATGACGAGTCTGAGGCAGAGACAGAGGCGGAGGAGACCAGTGATGGCTTGGACTCGAGCTCAGACGGCGATGCCCCTGGTGATGCTCCTGGTGATGATGCTCCTGGACCTTCGTCCAAGAAGAGGACTAGGACAGATTGATAGCTCCGGGGCCATTTTTGACATTTGATATAGATTTTTACTGTTTTTTCTTCCTTTTTGCATTTTCCCCTTTTGTTAGTAGTTAGGGTACTTTGTACTGCCGCAGGCAGATTTTGTTTCCAAAACTTATGTACTTGAAAAGATTATGAAATGAAACAAACTTTTTGTCCGAAAAAGAGTGTTGTATCTGCGCATTTCATACCTTGCACTGTATTGCATCATATTACACCTCAAATGTAAATGATCTTAATCTGTTGTCTGAAAATTGAATACTTGTAATTTGATAATCAGATCACTAACCAGCTAACAGCAAGCAACTCATACAAACCACTGCTCAAACTGAATAATACAGCCCATACTCTACTGGGGATTGATCTGCATACAGCCCATGACACAGCCCATGACACAGCACTCGGTTCATTCCGCACACAGCAAACCCTGAACAAACAGCCCCAATCTGACAAGACGGACCACAAAAGCTGACATGGTTGCAGTTGAAACACACTCGGATGTCCTAAATTTTCCTTTTTCTTCTCTTGCTTCGCACGAATGTAGAGAATGGCACAGCATTCTGAGCACAAACGATTTTTTGAAATAAAGAAGGGTTTTCAACCGGGGTATCGAGCCTACCACAGAACACAGCGAGACAGACTCAAACAAAGAAACAAAAGGCACACGACCTAACATAACGAGACACATGCTCGGGAAAGACTCAAAGCCAAAACGAACCGACAAATCAAAAGACACGACACACGGACATGTTTACACAAGGAGAGACCTCGAATCTCGGGAGCCAGTTCCTCCGGGTACTTCCCACCCTTTCTGATTTGTGATACTCACATCACTCGGCCCTCAGGCTCGGTTTTTTCTCTCAAAACCCTCTTCTTACTTCTCTCTCTGCTTACACCTCTCTATTCTTTATTCTCTCATTTTTTATCCCTCCCCAGGGTGATTAATGGATGAATAGGAAGTCGCAGGTTCAC
Organism: Camellia japonica; assembly: GCA_030407325.1. Lineage (NCBI taxonomy): Eukaryota > Viridiplantae > Streptophyta > Magnoliopsida > Ericales > Theaceae > Camellia > Camellia japonica. Next base: position 103,894,499 of record JAPPVO010000024.1, on the reverse strand, counting down.
GCCCAGCACTGTTAGCTCACGGCTATTTCTCTCAGTGGGTAGAGTGCCTTTCCGGCGAGTATGTTGACGGGGGAAAGACAGAAGACCTGACTCAATTGTGCCCCTAGTTCGTCACTTTGACCATTTTTTTTGTTTTCTTCCTAAAACAAGTTTTGACCAAAATGAGAGTTGGATTAACATACTTGTTCGATTTTTGATTTGAAAATCATACAAGTCAGGCTGTGAGCACTGAAAATTTCCTTTTGGGTCCAAGAAAATGGTCCGGTTTGGAAAATGAAATAGTTTTCGAGAAAATAGTCAACTTCAGTAAAAATTTTCAAAAACTATTTTTGCAAACAATCAACGCTCAACGAGCGCGGAACTTACCCTCGAGATATACAACCTCGGATCGGGGGCGATGGAAAATTGCCCCTGGCTTAAAGGGGGGATAAGGCAACGGAAAGTTGCCCCTGGTTTGGACAGCAACTCAGGGCAACTTATGGCAATGCATGGCAACGGAAAGTTGCCCCTTGTTTGGATGATGCCGCGGCATTCTGTAAGCCAGTCCTCGTTGATGACGATCGGATCCTCGGACGCGGAGGAGGCGAAGACGGTTTGAATCAATATATGGACATAGTCACCTGGAAGGCATTGGTGGTTGGACTTCAAGAGGAAGTTGGTCACGTAATTCCAGGTTGCTGCAATCGAGACATTGGATTCGGAGGAGGCAAAAGTGATCAAAACCATGACATGGACTGAGACGCTATGGAAGCGTTGGGGCTGGACTTCAGGATGAAGTTGCCTACGTATCCCAAACATGGGAATCAAGCCTTACGTAGTTCCGGTTAAGGTACACTCGGGTATTTTAACCTTCACTTTTCAGGCTCTAACTTTTGCCAAGGCGCCCAATGCGGGTTTTCGACCTTGCGAGCTATGTTTTTCTTTTTCTTTTTCTTTTCTTTTCTTTTCTTTTGTATTTTCATTTTTTCTTTCTTTTGCTATGTTTTCTCTCTCTTGCTTCTTTTATTTCTTCTTCTTTTTTTTTTCTTTTTTTTTTTTTTTTTTTTTCTTTGCTCTAACTTTTGCCTGGGTCGCCCTTCCGGGTTTTCGGCCCAGCGAGCCTCTCAAAGGGTAAAAGTGTAGCAAGCCCATGCCAAATGGTTTTGAGATTGAAGCCTCTCTGTGTCCAGGAGAGTGACTGTTGTGTTGATTTGCAGAAAAGTCCATCACGGTTGCTTCACGAGCCTTGCCTGGTGGGATCTGATCTCCTTAATCTGGCTTTGGTGCCTCTTGCTCGAGGGCTGCCCCAAAATGGGCCACACAGGCGTTTCATGGCACTGTTGAACGTTTTGAACGGATTCCAGTTTGCAACAGATAAATTGAATCTTGAGGCTGGGAGCGATCCTAGGCTGCACAATCTCAAGAACGATTCCACACAGGTCTTCGCAAGACTGCGCAAAACATTTTGTTTTTGAAAGTTTTTAAGAAAGCGACAAATCGCTCGCGCAAAAGATAGTGTGGAACCAGTCTGGATCAAACCAGGGTCTTTCTCAGTACTCACGCCGACAAGCATGATTTCATTCATTAAAAGCTTAGCATGCCCATTGTTCTCTCAAAATGATCAAAATTTCGCAAAACCCGAGGAATTCCTTCCTCTTTGTTTTTATCACCACAGTGTTCGAAAAAGGGGTTTTGAAAAGCTTAGGTCATTACAACGATGTTTAAGGCACAAGAGAGTAGGTGGTATGTACTGTCGTTCCATTCACATCCTCTGGCACAACTAGCTGAAACAACAACAAGCACGGAAACGTAATAGCCGCAGCTGTTTAATTCAGATTTGTGGGTATAACTGGCTCCTCGGCAGCGACAGACTCAAAAAGCAAAAACAACTAATTACAAGACAAAACGGTGTTTGAGGCAACAACCCCGAAATCACCTGGTATACTATACAAGAGGGACTGACTCATTACAACAAGACAGACCCTGTAAGCAAAAAGACTGACTCAGTGAAAAGAGACAGACTCAAAACAAAAGAAAAGACCTGCCCTAATACCCAAGCCAGAGCTTACAAAATTAGCAACCGCAGATGCTCAAAAATGCGTGCCAGACGCCACATTCAAAAATATGCCAAGTGTCGCCCGCAGGTGGTTCACTTCCTGATTACACGCTTGCACTATCGGTATCCTCAAATTCCAAGAACTCTGTAGTGACTGACTTGGCCGAGGTAGGCGGGAGGATAACCTCGTTGTCAATCAAATCCTGCACCTCATGATGGAGGCGGAAGCAATTGTCAGTAGGGTGGCCTGTCTGCTGGTGGTACGCACAGTACTGAGCAGGATCATGCGTAGCAGGGAGATTCTTCGGGAGGGGTCGGGGCTCAAGAGGTGTAAGATGCCCCTTTTTGGCCAAAATCAAAAGTGCCCTAGACAAAGGCATGTAGAGAGGATGGAAGACTCGGCGCCCTCGAGGCAGGTACTTTGGAGCCTGAGCACTCTTGCTAGATGCACTAGCGAACGGATTGGCGGGTGCGGCCTTGGATTTCTGATCCTTTCCGGATGCAGGGTTGGGAGCGGGAAGAACTGTTTTGGCATGACGGGGCCTATCCCGGTTCTCTGATTGACTGGAACTTCCCTCAGGCGGAGTGGGGAAAGCGTCCTCCACAGCTTTTGTCACAACTGCAGATATTTGTTGCTTGTTCATCCCCCTGGCTTTCAAGCACTCGACTGCCCACAGCAGTTGTTCGATAGGGTTGGCATCTGCCTTCGTCTTACCTTTGTCTCTGGCCTCAGCCTGATCTAGAATTTGGGTTGATACGTCGTTGCCATAGTTGGAGGTCATCTCCGGTTGGCTGAGTTCAATTACAATCCGTCCCAATAGCGGGGGCTCCTGGGGTACAAAGCCTCCGGCATATGGTGCGGCTGGTGGTGAAGCAGACATTCCATAGGCGAGATCCGCCACGGATCTTTGAAGATCACCTATCATTCCCATTAGTTCAAATGTAGTAGGCTCGCGAGCCTGATACAGCTGAGGGGCCCAGACTGGGTGCGCAGCAGGCGATCTGGGTGGATGCGGCATATCAACAGTAGTCTCACTGTGTAAGGTGATTCCTTGATCCAACGCGGCCGTCATGACCACGATCTCTTCTGAATTCTGCGTCATGCTAAGTCTGCCTCAGCAAGGAGAAGACACTAGCTATTCTGGATCAACTCTCTGAATTCTGAACTGAAACGGAAAACAAGCAGCATTTCAGCCCCAAACAGATCAAACACGGGTGTAGTCGATCAACTGCACTCTACTACTGATCACTGTTCCCCAGAATCACTGTTCAAAACTGAACTGATACCCGCAGACATAACTGATTCTCAACAACACTGATACTGGTGCCCTCGGGCCTAATGCTCAAACTTTGCAAACTGATATACGCGTTCTTGGAGAGATACATTCTCAAAGCACATAACAAGTAGATGAGAGCCAATACACCCCTATGTTGGGGTAGGGTTTCCCTGTCCTATTTTGTCAGGAGCTAGGGTTTCACTACGCACGCAGCGGTTTCAAACAACCTATATCGGGTAAGCAACCTGTCCTAATTTGGAATGGTCACTATGGATTCCGATATGCACTAGGTCGAATGGTCAAAAGGGTGCCCCGGTAAAACCGGGGTTTGTGTTCCCATGCTGTCAGAGCCCATAACCGGTCAGCCTTATGGTCATGCCTTGACAAGACAAGCCTCCGGCAAACCGTTCAGGAATGGCAGATGGCAAACACGGTGTCCTAGGCGCACCAATGCACATGCAATGCAAAGAAACACATAAATGAAATCAAAACAGGATATCACGAGTTCGAGTCAAGCTCTCTAAAATCCCCAGCAGAGTCGCCAGAAACTGTAGACGCGCCCTTGAGCTTCACTCTACAGTTCGGATTCCCTTTTGTTGTTGCGGTTCTTAATCTGAACCAAAGAGTCCAAATCTGGCAAATCGTTTTGAGAAACAGATTTTTGAAAAGAAGTGCCAAACATGGACTGCTTTGCCAGATACAGAGTCGCCACCTAAATATTTTTTATGGGGGAATTTAGGAAACCCTGACTCGGTGCCGAAGGCCACGTGTCCGTCATCACCAAAGTTGTCTTGGCTCGGGAGCTTGGGTACGATCGGGGAAGGTCAGCTATGAGCACCCCCTTTCGCCCGGTCCGAAGACCGGCCTCTACTAACCATGATATCCGATTTTGAAAACGTTATGTGTTCTTATTCCGTTATTAGCCTAGAATTACTATGTTATGCGCACAGCAAACAAGTATAGACTAGATTGCCTAATTTGGAAACAAGCATTGCATATCCGTTTGTTTTGAAAAGCGCTTTGGAATTTGCTACTCGCAAGTAGGCTAAAACACGGATTTCAACGAGTTTTTCCAACTCAAACAATCCAACCTCCACCCACAGGCATTCAGACAGTTTATCTCATATAAGCACTTAGCCACATGGTATGCATACTGTCATGGCAACATTCACACGCATGCGATATGCTAAAGCATAAATACTTACATTGTACTCCGTGCCAAAACAATAAACTAGTTAGCAAAAATGCATGCCCTAGTTCATGTTAGGGTGACTAATGCATCGCATGCAGAATGTGATTAGAATAGGCTCGGCTAACCCTAAAATGGCATGTGAAATGCAATCATTCGGTGCACGTATTCAAGTTAGATTTGAAGATACAATGCGGTTTGTATGATGTACCGAGCCCGGTGCATGTAAGACAAATGTATGGATGCACGCATGCATTGCATAAGGTATGCTAAAATAAACGTGCCCTAATCTACCATCGTAAGCGGGTAAATAAAAGGGAAGAAAGAAGTGGGGGTTGGAAGACATGCACACCACTCACACACGCTTATTACAGATTTGCCCTCGCCCGGAGGGACCAAATAAATATACAAATTAATTAACTACGCAAGCTAATTAAAAATTACAGATCAATTAAATTAACTAAACAAATTAATCTAATTAAAACAGTAAAACCCTCGGAAGCGGGTCAGATGCAGCACATGCTCGGGACTTGCTCGGAATCGCACTGCCATGCATAGTCTGCCTCTGTTTTCCTTGCTTTGCTCCTCTGAAAACTGTCAAAGTCTCAGGAATGCCTCTCAGGATACTGGGGGATCCCACCGGCTAAGTAGAATGACCACCGGCACTAGGATGTGGTCACCGGCACAAAATTAACCCATCGGCTGATTATTTAACTGCCGGTCGGCACTAAATACTGCCGGCCGGCAATAAGTTCCTGCAGAACCTGCAACTCACAGCAGCAGAGGGCAAAACTTGCATGGCAATATAATTCAAGCCATTTATGCACCAACCAAGCCCCTTATCACGTTTGAGACTCAAAGGGACATGGTTCTTGGTTCTCGGACCATCAATCGTGCATTTTCATGCATGATGGCCCAAAGAACCAATGTATGCACTTTCATGTCAAATGAAATGCAAGTCAAACAATCAAAGAGCCCAATCCCCATCACCAAATCAAGGGACAAGGCATGCATGCAAGATGCATTGCAACCTAATCATGTTAGCTAGGGATGCAACATGAGCATGTGAACAAACAATGCACACTAGGCATGCAACCTATGCAAGCAAACTTGCGAGTCATGAGGCAAGGCAAACCAATGAAAAGATGGACTTAAACATGATTTAGACGGCTCTAAATAGGCCTAAAACAGTGGCCAAAATGCCCAAAATGAAGGTTAAACACACATGCACACATGCACATGTTATGGTCCAAACTTTAAGCATTAAACAAGCAACTTTCAAGCACACTTGAAAGGGGATATCATGGACAATTAGCATGCAACATAAGCTCTAAAAATCATGCTAGAATGTGGTGCCAAACCAACTCAAATGAAGCAAACATTAGCATGCAAATGGCCCAAATACTTGAAGCAAGGTAATGAAGCTTTGAAGGACACTTAGCATAACAAACATGGCATGCGTTAAACAACTAAAAACAGATTTTTAGCATGTTAAAACAAGGCCAAAGGACTACTTAGATGGTATCTAAGTGGCTCAAATATGAAGGCATGCATAAGTGCTCTTTCAAGAAGCATATAACACATGCTCAAGAGGCAACAAAGAGGCAACCAAAGCAAGCATACAAGCATGTCAAAGGGACTGAAATGACATGTAGGGTGGTTCCAAACCACCAAATTAATGCAAGCAATGCATGCCACACATTCACCTACTTGAAGCATACAAGCCACAATACAAATGAGCTATACTAAGCATGCCAAGATCGACCCGAGCGACTATGGACAGACCTAAAACATGGCAAAATAAGCACAAAACCTTCACAAGGCTAAGCCTAAAACATGCTAGAACAAAGGCACACAACCTAAGGCATATTAAGGCAATCACAAGGCATTACAAGGTAGGTATGCAAGGCATGCATGGTACACCAAAACCAACTTAAAACCATGTTATATTATGGCAATATAAGCATGAAAAACAGTCATGGCATGCTCAACACACACTCAAACATAGGCTCCCTTAAGAGACCAAAGATGGTCCCTTTCAAGGACAACAAGGAGAGGGGGTGGCCCTCCCCTTTTGAAGACTTCAAGGCACCATCTTCACCACTGAAATCCCTCAAGATTTCAGTGGTGAAGAGGCCCAAACACCAAAGTCTCGAAACTTGCACAAAATAGCACAAAAATGGGGCCTTTCAAGGCCTAAGGGTGGTCAAACACACCCAAACCACAAAACACTCTTAACAAACAATCAAGAGGGCCTAAAAACAGAACTTTTTTATGTTATACACTAAACACAAAAACAGCTCTAAGATAGGTAGAAATATGATGCAAAAATGGGGTAAAAAGGGCTAGTTTCTTACCCTTGAAGCCTTTCTTCAACAATGGTGGTTTTGTTGCCTCCTTGAGCTCCAATCCAGCCAAGAACAGCAAGGATAAGCCCTTAGAACCTTAGTAGCCAAGGGAAGGTGAAACACTAGGTGCTTGTGTGTAATAGTATGGACTAAAACACACACAAGAGTACTATAGAGATAGGATGTGTATTGAACCCTAACCCTAAAACCAGAGCTTCCTCTGTATTTTCTAAGCAAAAAGCTCTAATTTTTCTAACCCTTGAGCAAGGGAGAGGAGGGCTCCTCTTATAGAGGAGCCAATCTTGTAAACTTACAATGTAAGCTAACAAGAGGGGCATCCCTCCATACACGTGTATGGAGGGGAAGCAAATGCTAGCCAGCTGTTTCAAAATATCTCCAAAAGCAGCTGAACAGTAGTCGGCCGACCAAAAATGTCATTTTGACAAAATTGACTGCCGACCGGCAACATACATTGTCAGTGGCAACAAAAACCAGCCGGTGGCCTCTAGCCACTGCCGGTGGTATGTGGGGATGCCTCACAAGGCATTCCCTGCCCCTCCAAGGCAAAACACAAGTGTTTGGTGCAAAACCAGACACAAAACGATCGAGTTTGGAGATCCTGAGGCAGGGCGCGTAGCCGAGGACTCCGGGAACTCCAAACGAACACAAACATGGATAATCACCGAGTGTTCAAACGGTGACATCCAAGTCTTGAGGACTGTCAAAAATGGGATGTCTACAGTCGCCCACGCTCAATCCTGCCTGTCTTTTCATAATCAAAGAGAATTTCATTGAAATCACCAGAACACATCTAGGAGAGCAATGTTTGTGAACGCAAACGACGAAGAAATTCCCACGAATCCTTTCTCTTCGCTGATTCCAGGTTTCCATAGAAACTAGTAAAATGCCATTCATGAAAAGCCAGCCCTGATTCAATCATTGCATCAATATGACCCACAAAAAAGCTACGATGTTGACCTGCACGTCAGATAACCATAACAATGCTAATCCTCCCGACAAACTGACACGATCAACAAAAAAAAACCACCAGCAAACTCAAACTTTACTCGAATCCCATCCATAGCCTAAGAATCTAACTTTGTCTCCACTAGGAAGACCACCAAGAGAGCTTCAGCCTTCAACAAGAATTGAAGAGACCGAACTGGCCGAAGGTTCCCAAGCCCTTGACAGTTCCAACACATCAGACTTATTGTTGTCGGCAAGGCTGGTGTCCAGCCTTTACTGTTGGCAAATTAGAGCAAGAAAAACTAGAGTCCAAAGAAGAACACACCCAAACCCGCCCCTATAGGTTTAGTGTCATGATCGGCCAGTGAACTTGAAATCATCAAACGCCTTTGAACAAATTAAACAAAATTACATGGCCTAGCGGAAACAAATACAAACATGTAATGTCCATAGAGCTGTGTAGACATACATGGGACATAAAATTTAAACTTAATTTACATATTGACGTCATCCCACATCACCATATATATATATATATATATATAAACAAAAGACATGTTTAAACTTAACAAAAGAAATACAAAAAGATCATTAACATGGTTCATAAAAACTTGACCATTTCTCAAAAGGAACCTTCTCATGCAGCATAGTGGCTAGCAGACAGACAGAACTCCACGCAATCAACTTTGAGCTTGGTCACGCGTCTGGTCACCTACATACATAAATAATACAGTGAGCTGGAGCCTAGTGAATAATAACAGAGTAAATGCTTTAATGAATGATGTCCATAACAAATTCAGAAATCAGAATTCAGATCAGAAATAAATTTGTATTCATATTCATATTCGTATTCAGAGTTCACATATTCCATATGATCATATGTGGTACATCCATTAGCTCTAACAAATCCGATGACCCATAAAGGGACGGCCATAAAGGCATTCCGATGACTCATGTGTATAGAGACGTTTCCGATGACCCATAAAGGGACCTGATGACCCATAATGGGACACAAAAATATCACATGATTCTATGGATGCCACGAGTATATTTCAGAAACTTGGATAATCATTCATTCATACAAAACATAGAATTTCAGAAAACTAATCGTTTCATATAATCAGAAAACAATTATAGTTAAACATAATTTTATAAAGTTATTACTTACAGATAGCTCCAATAGCAGATCAGACAAATCAAACAAACCAAGCAACTAAGGCGCGTGACCTAGACAAACACATGGCGAATACATATTGAAACGCACATTCTGAAAACACTTAACTTGCTTCTTTTCTGTCTCGGTGTGTTTCTAATCCTTATCCTTATTATTATGTCTTAAATTAAAGCTTAGGAATGCCTAAGATGCAATGAGGATGCCAAAATATGCATTGTAACACTTAGTCAAATTCTGAAAACGGGTTCTTCACTCGAGTGCAACTTCCTTCGCTCGAGCTAAAGTTCAAAAATAAGGGTGGTCACTCGTGCAAAACTCTGCAAAAGTACTGGCTGCATGATTTTTCTACTCAACGGACACTCGACGGTCTCTCGAGCGCAAGATTGAGTAAACAGGGTCCTCGCTTGAGCACAACTTTGGTCGCTTGAGCGGTCTACAAAATTTTGTAAAACTTCTAGGAGCATGAATTTTACGCCCGAGCCAACTTTTGGTCGCTCGAGCGATGATGTAGAATTTTGGAATTTCCAGATTGATGTTCAAGCTTCAAAACTCAAATTCAAACCAACAAAACCCATCCTTTTGGGCCCAAAAATTGAGGAAACATGTCTAAACTTGTAAAACACTGTGAATTCAAAATCATTTCGCAAAATTGAAGCTCAAAAGCATGCCAATTGTGTAAAATCAAACTTGAAACTCCAATTGTGTTACATACATGAAGTGGTATGAACTTTAATCTTCCAAAACATAATCAAGTGACGTAACATAGCATGAAACTTGATGAATTTCCAAAACTAAGGTAAAACAATGACATGCATGAGAGAATTACTTAAAATTAACTCCAAATTGCTATGGAATATGCATGCATATATGCCTTGAGTCTTAATTCTCCAATCTTAGCTCAATTCTTGTATTAATCAACTTAGTTCTCTTGAATCTATGTGTTAAGTGACTCAATTACATCTAGAGGCTTGAGTTCTTACCTTGAAGTCTTGAATTTCCAAGTGTTGAAGTCTAATCTTTCAAATTCTCTTCTATTCTTCAACAATTTCTAGCAATTCTCCATTTTCTTATTGATCTCACTCTCTCTTGGTCTTTCTTTCTTTCTCTCTCACGTTTGTAGCTTCAAGAATGATGAAATGAGAATGTAAAGTGTATTCTAGAGGTCACTTGTGCCTTACATAGGTTTGATTAATGAGACTTAATTAAGTTGAGTTAAGAATTAATCAATCATGATTAATTTATTCTAATTATTTGATTCTGAATCGAATTTCAATTGAACTTATCATAAAATTTTAAAAATTCCAAATAACATATAACCCAAGTCAATTTCATGATCAGATACCGATAAGGCCTTCTATTCATAGAACATAATAAAAACACAGACAGATATTTCTACGATGGATAGATACAAACACAAATAATGCAACACTCATGCAATTAATTCAAAATTTCTTCTTAATTACTGATTAGGCACTCTTAATCGTGGATTAGTAATTAATCATAGTTTGGGGTTGTTACACAACCGCTTACCTAACGGACACTCTTGATCCCTAACAGGTACCATAGCTCTATCATCACCAAGCTCATGAAGCTTCCGTTTGCCACTTCTTTCCAATTGATCCCCCTTAAAACCTAGAATGCCTTCCCTCACCTGCTTCTCCCATCGTCGCCCATTCACAATACTAGTGTTTTAAAAGCACCAAATTGCTTTCACGCCTTAGTCAAGTCTAAACAGAGTTGCTCCAAAAGATGCATAACCCTTTCCATACCAACATACGATGAGAGAGGTATGGAGAACTTTGGCTCTAATTTCTCGCCCTCTATCCCCGCCAATTTTGGCCTTTGATCCACCTCTTCCAATAATGGCACCCCCTGTCACCAAAACCCTAACTCGAGGAAAATTACGTTCAATAGCCATCCCATCATTCTGATTAGTCGTCGTAGCATTAATTGGGCTAAAGTTGTTGCATGAATCATGGGAAGCCATACTGTGAGAATCTTCATTTTCGCAGCCATAGCACCACTTTTTTGTTGAGCAACTTGAAGCCAAGGACTATATGGGAGTTCACAGGTTGCACGCACCCCATCATTCAAAAGCTTATCATCGCGCTCTTTATCCCCATGACCCAGCTTTGCACAAAAGTAGCAAAAATTTTGCAATCACTCGTACTTAAAAGACACCCATACTAGGGCCTGGTTTGGCATCCTAAAAAAAATCTAAAAAGTCAAAAAGTTACTAAAAAAATTAAAAAATTATCACTATTCACAAATTAAAAATATAAAAAAATTAATTTACATAATATTTTAATACCAATCAACCAGTTGACGTGACTGGTACGAATTGATGGAAGTGGGCTATCAAAGGAAAAAAAAAAAGAAAATTAGGTATATATATTCGTTAAATTGACGGGTAATTTTGGGCCAGTGGAGGCCCATCACGGGTTTCGTTTTGATAATCTGAACCGTTGAATGTGTAGAACTCGTCGAGTATTATATGCCTATAAAAAATCACGTTGATCGAATATCGTTAAGTATATGATCAAATCAGTTTTGTACAAAAAATATATAGTGTTATAGTTAACGGTTGACAAAAAACTAACACGATCAGATAGCTATCGATATCCGATCACCGTGATTTTTTATAAATATATAGTACTCGACGAGTTCTATACATTGAACGATTCCGATTAGCAAAACGGGACCCGTAGTAAGCCCCCAAGGGCCGAACAACACCGTCCAATTCAAGCCTGCAAAGGAGGCAATCATTTCCTATCTCCTAATCCACCCACTGCTCTGCCAAACTGTACCGGTTACATCACTAACTTCTCCTATACAATTATTTATATAATTTTTTAATACACATTTTTTCGTAAAAAGTCAAAAAGTTAACCCAAACATTCATATTTTTTTCCTCAACTTTTTATCCAAAAAGACAAAAAGTATACTTATTTAGGATACCCCAAACAACCCCTAGATCATAATCTTGAAAAGAAATCATGATACCATGGAGACATCCAACCTCACACGAATGCATAGAAAATTTCCCCAGGCCGTACCCCCATCCCCTAGTCCATACCGATGAAGCTACCAATTCTGGTTGCAATATCCACCCTCACCGACTTGGTTATGCTTGCTAGTGGAAGATTATAAACATAAACCCAGAATGCCACGTGAGGCATTAAAACCTTTGACAGTTGAAGAGAGCCGTCAAACTCGCAGAACATGAGCATGTTCTTATCAAAACTCTAAGGGCCATTAATGGGTACCTTATGTTTGTCAATCATCTGCATAAATTGAAATAAAAACAAGTTATCCCTAAGTACGGTAATAATAACACCTTGAGATAATTGCCACACCGGAGAACGTATAGCCTTCAACGCTTCAACATTAACCACACGCATAGTCAAAACCCTCCCAAGCAAACTTTAGGCCTAGTATGTGTCTTCTCCATAACCACCAACTGCGCCTCATTGTCAGTGAGTTTGAGTTTTCTAGACAAATCCTCCATAGTAGCATCCATTGAAACCGAGACACAACAAAGCCAAAAACACTAACCTCTTACATCAAAGCGAGAAAGAAACTTGCACCAAAGGGCAAGAAGAAAAACCCCTACCCATTTACAGAGAAACCCTAAACATGAGAGGACAGAGATAGTTAAAAAAAATGTTGCCAAGGTGTCCTTTTGCTTATTTTTATAAAATTCAATCATTTTTAGTTTTATTTTATTTTTTTTGCAATTAGTATAACAAAGAACATCGTAGGCCCACCAATACACAGCCCATTCTTCAAAATATAGGCTGGATTAAATAGAAGTGTAGTTTAATTTATAGGTTAATTATTCAAAAGTCCTATTTGAAAGGTTGGTACTCTATTAAGTTCTACTTCATTATTTTTAATTAATAAGGTTCCATGTTAAAAATATTTATTTATATATGACTGTTTTATCCTTATTAAAAGGCGGAAAGAATTGAAAAGCGTCAACTCAATAAGTGCTAATAAAAAATTATTTGGTATTCCAAGTGTACTACATGACAATATTATCCCCTAATCACCAAGCATTATATTTCATGCCTCAATACAAAATTGTGGGCCCACCATCTCCACCACATTAATCTCCTAGTAACTTACCTGACCATGCCTCAAAAGCACTAAATAATTTCTCATAGTTCAAGTGGGCACTGCTGATGTAGCATTTACTTTTGTTTTATTGTTTCAAAACTTAAAAACTTCATAACTTTTATTATACATATTTATTTTTAATAAAAATTATATTTTTGGAGTTTACATAATGAGATCTATTATAAAAATAAAATATTATTTTTTAGCTATACGACACTAACAATTTCTTGATTTGCAAAATTATCCAGTAAAATCAAGAAATTTCTTAGTTTTTTTCCAGTATTAAAACTGAGAATACTATCAATTTTTCCAGTTTTAAACTAATAATATTTTCATATTCAAAACTAGAAAAATTGAGAAATTTCTCAATTTTGCATAGAGATGTTACATATAATTGTTTTATCAACTAAGAAATATTTTAGTTTTCTTAGTTCCATAATTGAGATATTTCTCAATTTGTTTATGTATGTTTATGTTTGAAAGAAATATTTTATTTGTTTAAAATTTTAATTTATGGTTAGCAATTAAGAAAATTTCAATTTTTCAATTTTTTAAATTGAGAAATTTCTTCAAACTGAAACATTTTTTTAAATATTAATAATAATATATTTTAGATAAATTTCATAGTTGTAATCTAATTTTTAAATTTTTGGATGCAATTTATAGGTTTTTAGTGTAACTTTTTCATTTTAAGTATGATTTTTTTTTTTGGGGCCAATTTTTTTATAAAATTTTCTCATAATTAAATCAACCAACTCCATATATTTTATAAGAAAAAATTAGACCAAGTCAATATTGTTAGTTAAGTATAGTAAAGAAAACTTACTATTAAAAATGATTTAAATTTAAATTTATAATAAAACAGCACAATTTTATTTTTATAGAATTTTATATTTAATATTAGTCTTGTTTGATAAATTTCGTTGCGTTGATTATAGAATATAAATTGTATCAAAAATAAATATATATTGTAAAAATTATGATATTTTGAAGTTTTGAAAACCAAAATAAATTGCAAATTATCATACACTTTTATAAACAATTACAAATAATGAACAAATATTATTTGAAGGATAATTTCGTCTATTAAAAATTAATGAAATTTAAAAGAATAAAAAATCTTATCTAAAATTTAATAAAGTATAAATTCACAAAATAGGACTTATGTGTAAATTCAAATTTATTTATTTGGGTGTAATGGGTTCATGTAGGCCCATCAAAATGAAAATTAATCGAAATGATTTTTCATTGAAATGATTTACAATCAAAGACTCATTCATTCAATTGATTTTCCTAATTGATCGTCATCAAACAATCATAAATCCAAGATGGATAAATGCAATAAATCATATGAGTAAGCATGTTTCGATTTGAATCGATTTTAAAACTAAGTCATTGTAACGCCCCAAAATAATTACAATAAACCAAAAGTAATGATTAATTAAACAACACCATAACCTGAGAACAAAGCCCTTCCATTCATATACTTCAAGTGTACAAAAGATTGACACATGCATTTATACATTCATAAGTCCTAACCCTGAATGTATAGCATGTGTTATAAACAAAAGATATGAAATAAAAGTTTAACAGATATACAATGTCCTATTGGCTACAACTTTCCAAGACGATGCTTGGTTTACAACAAAAGTGAGATTAAACTCAATACAAATAAAGTTCTAGACTTGTACAAAATAAATATAACAACGACCAAAAATAGAAGCTCTTGGCTCCAAGTCCTCCCAAGTTATTACCTTGGCAGAGGCATATCATCAGCACCTGAAAATGGTTTTTCACACAAGGTAAACCAAAGCCCAGTAAAGATACTCTAACACAGTATATGAATCTTAACAGAGTTATAAGGTGAATGCGTATGCAATACTTGTGTCAAAACGTTTTATAGCTCTTTCCAAAACCATGTAATGCCAAGTTTACATCTCAATTCATGAATTCATTTCTTTTACAATGGAAAACAGAGCAGTGGATATAGCACTGAGAATCTCTAGGATGTGTTTGCAAGTAAACTACAAGCATTACCCATTTGTGATTTTTACTAGTATTAACCGGAACGCTCAACACTTAACCGCGCGAGTTTCTGGACTTTCACCAAGGATACACAAGCCAACATAATACCACATCTACACTCCTACCAAGATTTACCAAAGTATTCAGCCCTTTTTCTCAAAATAATAACCATTTTCAATGTGTTAAATATATTACAATGCCCAATGCAAATGGATGAGAAAATAGTTTCAATTCACCTAATTCTCATGCAATTTCTATAACAATCATGGCTATCCTCCACCGATAGCCCAAAACAGATATCTCTAAACAGATAAATAATTTCCAACACAAATATACTTTCCAACATTTCCAAATAGAAGTGATAATTCATATTCGAATCCACCACCACCATCATCATCATCATCATCATTGTTTCAAATTCCATAAAACCAACATCAATTTCATTTTTCCTTTTCAAAACCAAATATTCACAATTTAGGGCAAAAATCTCATTTCTTTAAAAATCAATCTCCATGGATAAAATTCACCATCTATCACAACCCAACCATTTTTACTAGGCCATAATCATATAAAGGATCCATTTTGAAAACCCCTTGTTTAATTTCAAAGCCAAAACATTAGGTTTTATCCAAAAATCTCCAAATCACAATCTTGTTTAAAAAAACAAATAATTAAGTTAAAAATCATAAAAAAAAAGTCAAAGTAATCTCTACCTCAAAGACAAGGACTAAGAAGAACAAGAGTTGAAACTTGACGAAGCCGAGAACGAACTTTGCTCTGATCAAAACGAAGCCCTAGGTGAGCTCTACATTTTTATCAAAGGGACTATAATGTACAAATCAATGGATCAAGATGCATTTGAGTTTTAGAGAGGGTTTCTAGAGAGAGAGAAAGTAGATCTAGGTTTTGGAGTGTTTTAGAGAGAGAGAGAGAGAGAGAGAGAGAAAGATGAGAAAATAACTCAAAAGTGACCCCTTTCGGACTGATATTTGCATAGATCGCTCGAGCATAGGAATGGTCTCTAGTAACCAGACACAACAAAGACACCGTTCAAGCGCAAAAATGGTTGCTCGAGCGCACAATGAACCCCTCCCAGTAGTTCAGGCCTGCAAAAGTTTGCTCGAGTGCAAGAAGCGTCGCTCAATCGTTGATATCAAACTCTCAGTAGTTTGCAAATTGTAAAAGACTGCTCAAGCACAAGAAACGTCGCTCGAGCGAACAAGCAAAATTCTAGGCAATCAACTCTTTGAAAAACGGACTCCCAACTTGTTTCAAACACAACCCAGGCACTCCAATAACCAAACTCAACAAGGAATAAGATGGAAGAAGACATGAACAACCATCAAGGTAAGAAAACCCAGATACAAGACAATAAACGGGGTCGGGTTTAAACGAGAGTCGCTATAGTTACTATCTATGATTCTATAAAATTTGAAATTAGATTGAATTATGAAAATTTTATAATCAAACCAAATCATACTAGAAAAACGAGGTTAAGTTTGGCTCAAAATCATGATTTTCATGAATTTTGTCATCATTCACACCATAATCACAACTTATTTAAAGATCAAGCAATGTATCATTATTTTATATTAAAAAAATTTTTGTTTGTTCAGTGTAGATGTCTCAGGGGCACCCAAGTGTGCCCAACAGATTTAGACTCCTTATTTCTGATATAATATCACAATGCAATGTGAAATAGAAAATGAGAGTCCAAATCTGACAACTTTATAAAAAAATCCATTTATTGCAAAATATGCCAAAAATAGATTGCATCACCAAATCTCAGAGTCGCTACGTAATCTTTTTGAAAAAACTAAAAAACCCGTTCCTCGTGCCAAAGGCCACTGTTCGTCATAACCAAAGATGCCTCAGTTCAGAACCTTAGATATGAGGGGGAAATGGTCATGAATTGAGCACCTCCACTCACCCGATCAAAAGATCGGCCTCTACTAAACCATGATATGAGTTTTATAAATATTATATGCTTATGTTTCAGTTATTTGATAATGGTAACATTACTATGTGAGCCAAGCAATTTATAGATTTTGTCACTTATTTTGGTATGCTTTGATTTTATGCATTTTGCAAGGTTTTTGAATAAATGTACAATTTGTTGGAACAATCTTCTGTGTACAATAAATAAATTGAAACAAATCAAACAAATAAAAATAAATTACTTACCGAATTTATTTTACCGAACCGAATAAATAATTAAAAGATCAAGTTGAGTGTGTGACACTCTGTTTTTAAGACAGATTTGCCCCGCTACGGTGCTTATGGATAAAAGACGTCTATCTCTCAGGATACAATGATCATCACAAATTGTAGTAGCATTCCAAACAATTTGTACGGCGAACAAAACCTGTGTTTTTAACTCTCTGAATTTCTTCCTATAAAACTAGTATATAGAATAATGCAAACAAAGCAAAATCTGGACAGCAAGAAAATGAATTTTTCAGACTATTCTTAGATTACAATCTGCTGGAAATGAATATGAATTTATAGGCTTCATGACAGACTTGAACATGTCTGAAATTTGAATGAATAGATGCAAATTCAAATTGGACAGGTATAATATAGATTTGGTGGCAGTTTTGGATCTGTAACTGCTGGGTAGTTTTTAACATTATTAGAAACAGTTTGAACTACTGGAATTCGGACTGGAAGAGGTAACAAACGGACAGAAAAATTAAATTCAAATTTGGCACAAAATTTGAATTAATTTCGTTAAGAATTTTGGAAAAAATTCAAATAAATTTTCTCCAAAAAATTAATATTAGAACCGATCCGACCCACAACCCACACCCGCGCCCGGCATGGCTCTGCTAGGCTGGCCGGTCAGACGGCAGTGGCGGCGTGTGCGCGCGCGTGTAGTGGTTTGAGCCAAGGTTCAATTTGTCTATAACTCTTCCCTTCTACAAACTTGGGGTACCTTTTGGGGCCTAACCTAACTGTTGTCACCTAGAACTTATATATACATATAAGTTCTCTTCAAGTTCCAATGTGGGACAAGCTTTACAAGGAAACCCACATTTTATTCTTTAATTGTCCAATTCCACAAACCCGAAAACGACGTCAACCTCCTATTCACTCATAAATGGTTTTGACAAACCGTCTTTCACCGTGTGACTTGCCATGCGACAAGGAACATGTCACCTCTTCGGACCCACCTCAAAAGACGTGTGGGACCCACTCAATTTTGGGCTCAAAGTTGGCCCAAAATAAGCCTATAAAACCAAAATTTTCAACAATCCCCCACATGAATGGAATTTGATGGAGAGAAAATGCAACAACATGATCTAATTATAGAGAGTACAAAAATTGGAAATATTCTGCAAAGGATAGGTAGCTTTTGGCTTTAAACCTTTCTCTTGAGATACTATCGGATTTACTAGCTAACCAGTGAACATAATGTCTTGAACTATTCAGCTGTTTGTGTAAACTACGACAATAGAACTCACACAGCATATTACCAGACACAGTTTAGTTCTCACTATTGTGTTCATTTTAGCCCTGAACAACCTGGTCTTTCATGAGTGCTCTAAAGAATTGTAGTCATTCACAAATCTCATAGAACTGGCCCAGTTCACACTCATATAGGTGATTCTTATGAAGAGTATCATGTCATATTCCACTAGGTATACCTAGATATAAGAATCATTGAAAGTATTACTTAACCTAAAATGCTGCAGACATCATTATTTCATCATAGAAATAGGTAGGAGTTTGACTCCCCAGTGATCCTTATGAGTCATACACAACTCGGTTGTCCCTTTGAACCTAGATCTTAGGATCTCCAGTCAACTAGGTTGGGTTGCTGTTGTGATAACTCTTATTTAATAGGCTTAAGTCCCATTTCCCTTTATGAATTCTCAACTAACTCTCTTGCTAACCCTTTGGTTAGTGAATCTGTTATGTTGTCTTTAGACTTTATATATTCAATGGAAATAATTCCATTAGAGAGTAGTTTTCTTACGGTATTATGTCGATGACGAATATGTCGCGACTTACCGGTATACACATGACTCTGTGCTCTATCTATTGCTGATTGACTATCACAATGTATGCATATAGCAGGCACCGATTTTGGCCACATTGGAATATCTTTAAGGAAGTGGCGAAGCCATTCTGCTTCTTCCCCAGCTTTATCTAAAGCTATGAATTCTGATTCCATAGTAGACCTAGCTATGCAAGTCTGTTTGGAAGATTTCCATGATACATGCACCCCACCAAGAGTAAAGACATACCCACTGGTGGATTTTGAGTCTCTAGTATCCAATATCCAATTTGCATCACAATACCCTTCAAGTACTGCTGGATATGTAGTATAATTTAGCCCAATGTTATGAGTAAATCAGAGATATTTTAAAACCCTTATAATAGCTTTCCAGTGTTCTACTCCTGGATTACTCGTATATCTACTTAATTTACTTACTACATAAGCTATATCTGGATGAGTGCAGTTTATCAAGTACATTAAGCTTCCAATAATTTGGGCATACTCTAATTGAGAAATACTTTCCTGTATATTCTTAGAAAGAAATAAATTAACATCCACAGGTGTTCTAGAAAGATGATCATCATCTTTGCTAAATTTGTCAAGTATTTTCTCAATGTAATGTGATTGTGACAAAGCATAGCCTTCTGATGTTTTGGTAATTTTCATACCAAGTATTACATCAGCAATTCCTATGTCCTTCATGTCAAAACATTTATTCAACATTTTCTTGGTAGTTTTAATCATGTCATTATTACTACCTATGATGAGCATATCATCCACATAAAGACATACAATCACATAACCTTTGCTTGTGTTTTTAATGTAAACACATTTGTCACATTCATTAATTTTGAATCCATTTGACATCATTGCTTTGTCAAATTTCTTATGCCATTGCTTTAGCGCTTGTTTTAAACCATATAATGATTTAACCAATTTACACACTTTCTTTTCTTTTCCTGGAACATAAAATCCTTCTGGTTGTTCCATGTAAATTTTTTAATCTAACTCACCATTTAAGAAAGCAGTTTTCACATCCATTTGATGAATTTCTAGATTGTACAACTGTAATAACCCACTTTCATATCTTAGTCATGTTCATGTGCATTTGCATGGTTTCGTCTTGTTAAGCTTGCATTGTAGACTTTGACTTGTTTTTCCTAAGTAAAGGTCCTTGTCTTGTTTTGTGCTTATGTGATTTGCCTAAGTGTTGTATGCATGCTTTGTTCCTTCCTTGCTGTCCCAAGCCTAGGTCATGTTAAGCCTAGGTCATGCCAAGCCTAGGTCATGTCAAGCCTAGGTCATGCCTTTGAACCTCTTACACCTAGGACCATCTTAGAACCACTTTGGTTGACCTCCACCATCACCTAGGCATGTTGGCCGAGATGTCATCATCTAGGCCGAGATGTTATCATCTAGGCATCCTAGATCTTTGATCTTGCATGTAGTGATCTTGTTCCGGGACTAGAATGACCTAGACCGAGGTGTGGCACATCTAGGCCGAGGTGTGGCACAGCTAGGCTAAGTGTTGTCCTTCCTAGCCGAGATCATTGTTCCCTTACTTGCCGATGCCTTGTCCTTAGCCGAGATCATTACTTGCCGGAGTGCCCATGTCACCAAGCTTGTTGGATACACTTTGTTATAGCCTTGTCTTTTCACTCAATCACCTTTTTGAGGAGAACCAACCCGGTAGTGCCACGTGTCCCAGCTGAGTGTTAAGTCAGCCAGCAGACCTAGAAATGCATCATTTTGCTATATGTCTTTGTTTTTTAGGAGAGAGAAGCTCTAGGAAGAAAGGAAGAAAAGTTCTTGAGTGAGAGTAGATTCCAAGCTTGATCTTCACACCTTGAGCCGTTAGATCCGTGTTTTGAGGTTAGATTCTTGATCTGCTCTTGTTGTTCTTATTATTCATCCAGCTGCATTGCATGATCTAGCATGTTTTGAAAGCCATGCATTGCTTTGAAGTTCGGTTTTAGAAAGAGAAAGTGACATTCATGTGTTCTTGAAGAAAACCATGTTTTGATCTGAAAGTTTGTATCAAGATGCATGTTTTCATGTTTGTTTTCATATGATCTTTAAGTATGGGTACCCAGGTCCACGTTTTCGAACTCATGCCATGAAATCCCAGATTTTGTAATAAAGAAGTTATGATTTTAGCATTCATGTTCTTCATGTTCATGTTCTTCAAGAGAGGGAAACCCAGATTTCCCGACCTCATTTCCCTAGGTGTGGTCACCGAGACCACTCTTGCCTAGATCACACACCTAGGCCAAGCATCGTATCTCACCTTGGCCTACCTTGCATGATCACTTGCACCTTTAGTTGTCTTGCATGCACCTCGGCAGGCAGCTGTACGCCGAAGCCTAGGTAACCACACCTCGGCCAAGAGGTGTGGGTCGTCGGCCAAGACCTCCTGAGTTCACTCAACTAGGTCATTTTGCCTAGATCATTTTTGTGCATGCATTCCAAGACCTGGTTGGTACCCAACATGTTTTCCCTAGATGTTTTCCAGCATGTTTTCCCTAAATCATTTGCATTCATATGAAGCTTGTTTTTAAGAGTGCATTCAATAGGCCTTGCCATGTGTTTGTAGGACTTGGACCTTTGCCTTGATCCCGACGTCCCAAGAATTAAGTGAGTGGTATTCTTAATAAAGCTATGTTACAATGTTTTGATAAGCTTTGCTTTGCTTTGCTTTGTTTTGAAAAGTATTTGTTAAGCATGAATGATTATCCCCATTTTGTGTATCAAGTATAAGTTTTGCGTACCAAGTATAAGCTTTGTTTTGGATGACATTCTCGGGAAGTCCGTATGTGCTAGGGGACTATAAGCATTTGTAGCACACATGTGAAGTCCGTACGTGCCAGGGGACTTTAAGCATTTGTGGCACTAGTCCGTACGTGCTAGGGGACTATAAGCATTTGTAGCACACATGTGAAGTCCGTACGTGCCAGGGGACTTTAAGCATTTGTAGCACAAGTCCTCCCGTGCTAGGGGACTCTAAGCCCAAGTAGCATCGTCCTTTCGTGCTAGGGGACGTTAAGCCCATGTAGCATCCATGTTTGAAAAGTCTCGGCCACCGACGGTCTATGAACGGGTGGATTGTTTGTCCGGAATGTCATCACCCCAAGTATATGTTGATGTTTTAACATCCAAGAATGCTTTGAAAGTTTTGATTGATGAACTTGCTTCATCCCATGTTTTGATACAAGTTATGCCAAGTACATGTTTTGAACAAGCTATGATATATATATTGTTTTGACAAGATTTCGGGAATCATTCATTTAACCCCTTTATTACTTATACCATTCACTGAGTATCCAAGCTCACCCTCTCTATCTATATATGTAGGTAACAAGCATGAAGGCGGTGACGCCGAGATGTGTTATTTGCAAGATGATGTTTGATACATGTTATGTCGGCAATCTTGAGGACTTATGTATTTTGAACATATCGGCTCGAGAAGCCTTTTATCAAGATATAATATGTATTTTATTTTGTTTATATATCCAAGTTGTAAAGCTATGTAAAGATGTATGCCATTTCATTTGACTTATGCACAGCTCTTATGGACTAGTTAGATTTACATATATTGCTTTCGCACATGTAAGCCCCATATATTATACTCTGATGGTGTGTGAATTTTGAAAGTTGGCCTTCGGTAATCTTGGATTACTGGCCATCACGGCACCATTCTACTAGGGGCGGAATGGGGTCGTGACAACAACGATGCAATAGCAATTAGCATTCTAATGAATGTTATTCTAGTAACCGGTGAGTATGTATCAAAGTAATCAAGACCTTCTTTTTGTCTAAAACCTTTGACCACAAGTCTTGCCTTGTATTTGTCAATTGATCCATCCGCTTACATCTTTCTTTTGAAAATCCACTTATATCCAAGAGATTTACAATTTGGTGGCAAATCCACCAATTCCCAAGTGTGATTTTCCAAGATGGATTCAACTTCACTATTCACAACTTCTTTCCATAAAGAAGCCTCAGGACTGGACATAGTTTCTTTAAAAGTTCAGGGCTCATTTTCTAACAAAAGTGTTAGAAAATCTAGACCAAAAAATTTTGAGGTTCTAGCATGTTTACTACGCCTAAGTTTATCTTCCTCATTTTGATCTATCTCTTGCTCTTGTTCTTGATCTTGTTCTTGATCATGACTAGTAATAACATCATAAAATCTTTTATTATTACTAGTCTCTTGTCTAGTCTTATTTGGAAATACATGTTCAAAGAATGATGCATTCCGAGATTCAATAATAGTATTTACATGCATTTCAAAATGTTCTGGTTTATGAATCAAAAACGAATATGCACTACTATTTTTGGCATAACCAATGAAAATGCAATCAATGGTTTTAGGACCTATCTTAGTCTTTTCAGGACTAGGAATAGCCACTTTAACCAAACGCCCCTACACTTTTAAGTATTTGTAAGATGGTACTTTCCCATGCCACAATTCATAAGGTGTTTGATTTACTTTCTTTCGGGATACTTTATTAAGTATATAATAAGCAGAAAATATTGCTTCCCCCCACAAGTTCTGAGGTAATCCAGAACTTATTAACATAGCATTCATCATTTCTTTTAAAGTCCTATTTTTCCTTTAAGTAATACCATTTTCCTGAAGTGAGTAAGGAGCAGTAGTTTGATGAATTATTCCATGTTCTTTACAAAATTCACCAAAAGGTGATTCATATTCACCACCTCTATCACTTCTAAGTTTCTTAATATTCTTACCAAGTTGATTTTCAACTTTATTCTTATATCGAATGAAAGTTTCCAAAGCTTCATCCTTGGTTCGAATTAAAATAAACATAACTATATCTAGTATAGTCATCTATGAAAGTGATAAAATATTTTTTCTCACCTCTAGTTTGAATTGATTTAAAATCACAAATGTCACTATGAATTAATTTAAGTGGTTCCGTACTTCTTTCAATTGAATGAAAAGGAGTTTTGGATAATTTTGCCTCAACACAAATTTCACATTTATGATTTAAATCAATGTCAAATTTAGGTAAACATTCCATATTAATTAATCTACGCAAAGATCCATAATTAACATGTTCAAGTCTACCATGCCATAAATTTGAAGACTCAAGCAAGTAAAAGAAAATGTATTTTTATTAACAACAGAGGGTATAACAGTCATTACATTCATTTTGAAAAGACCATCAGACATGTAACATTTTCCTACATACATCCCGTTTTTGGTAAGTACAAACTTGTCACTTTCAAAAACTAATCTAAACCCATTTTTACTCAACAAAGATCCAAAAACAAGATTCTTGTGAATGTTCAGTACATGCAGCACATTGTTGAGAGTGAGTTCCTTTCCAGATGTCATGTTCAGAATAATCTTTTTTTGTCCTTCAACTTTAGAAGTTGAGGAGTTGCCTATAAAAAGTTGTTCACCGTTGTCCACTATAGAATAAGATGTCAACATCTTTTTGTCGGCACAGATGTGACAAGTAGCACCAGTGTCCACCTACCATTCTTTAGGATTTCCGACAAGGTTTGCCTCAGAAACAATTGCAGAAAGATTTATGTCATTGACGCCATTGGAAATTTTGTCCACTTCGGTCATATTGGCTTGAATAGGTTTCTTACTTGATCTTCCTTTGCCTTTGCGTTTGTTATGACAATCTTTGGCCTGATGTCCCTCTTTGTCACAGATGTAACACTTGCCATTAAACTTGTACTTTTAGTCCCCTCCCCCCCTTCTTTAGAGCCTTGTGATGAACTTTCTCCAAAAAACTTCTGTTTCTTGCTTTTGGAGCATGTTCCACCACATTTGCCTTAGACTCCATTGGATGCTTAGCAGCCTGCTTCTCAGAATTGCGGTTGTCCTTAATTCTTAAACGCACAATTAATTCTTCTAAAGTCATTTATTTGCGCTTGTGTTTGAGGTAGTTCTTGACTTCCTTCTAGCCTTGTGGTAATTTCTCAATTAAAGCAGTAACTTGGAAGGATTCACTGAGAGACATGCCTTCTGCATGAATGTCATGCAGAATGAGTTGGAGATCTTGAACTTGGTTGATCACAGTCTTAGAATCAACCATCACAAAATCTTGGAATTTGCCAACTACAAATTTCTTTGAGCCAGCATCTTCTGTAACGCCCTCAAAATAATACATAAAACCCATCATTGTAGACATGCATTGATATAAGAAAAATCAACCATTTCTATTCATTAGAGTAGTTCTTACAACAGTATTACATGTTAACAACAAAAGTAAATGCCCTACGGGCTTACAGCTTTCCAAGTTAACACTTGGTTACAAAAAGAAGAGTACTAACTCTATACAAAATAAGCCCTTGGCTGGATAAACATGTAATACAATCAATTTAACAAAAAAGAGTCTTCAACTCTCATCATCATCCAAGCTATGACCTTGGAGGTGGCATGCTACCTGTACCTGAAAATAATGTCCCATATAGGGTGAGCCAACGCCCAGTAGAGATATGCTAAACACAGTATGAGCAATAACTAAGACATTAGCAATTGATAAATGTTTAATTCCCATAAATCAATTCATAATCCATTTCCATTACATGACCACTATGTCCATGTTTCCTTTCATTTTTCCATTTCCTTTTCAACTTTGAGTTTGAAAAACAAGGCTCAACACTTAGCCAAACAACTTAATGAGATTAAGACTCATCTTTAAAACACTTCGAAATTCATGACGGATACACATTGTAATGCTATACCGATGACACATAAACCATTTCCACACTTTACGAGAGATACACATTTCGGTGCTGTATCAACATAACATAGAATCATTTCTATACTTCACAATTGATAACGATATACATTTTAGTGCTATATCAAATCAATTCAAACACTTCCATAATCAACACTTGATACACATTGTAGTGCTGTATCAATGTCACACAAAAGTCCGGTTTAGAGGTCCATCCCCTATCTTCCCCTAAACCGTGGAGTACATCCCCTATCTCCTCCCACACAACACATGTATATAAACATAGATCATATACAATCAGTCAATACATAAAGTTAATGTATCATTCCAGTCGCTATATTCGATAGCATACTCAATCGATTAGTTTTAGTTTGCCTAATCATCATGCATTGTCTACAACAATCACAACTATCCTCCACCGATAGTCCAAAGTTATTTCTAAACAGATAATAAAAGCCCCAACAGATAAATTATCAATATTATCAAAAGTGGGCGATTAACAAATCCAACTCCACCATTTCACAATATAATGAGTCAATTTCATTATTTCCAACTCAATTCCATAAATCCACAACTTTTCCAAATTAATTATACCAATTAATTTATACAACAAATTAGGGTTTTCTACCCCATTTTCCAATATTGACCCAATGGTCTAAATATCAACAACCAACAACAATACCATTATTTTGAAACCCAAAGTACACTTTTTAGAATCAAAATAACAAAACCCTCTTTTAACATTTTGAAACCCTTAGTCCCAAAATCACCCAACTTCAACACTTTATCAAAACAACCAAAAATCTATGTCAAAGACCATAAGAGTGAGTAGGAATCCCTACCTCAAAAGTTGACACCCAACGAAGAAGATGAAGAAAACGAAAATGCTCCAAATCCCGAGATTCTTGGATCAAAAGGTAGCCCTCGACGATCAACAACTTTTTTGTAAAGGCCAAAGGTGAGAAAACAACTCCTACTAGATCAATACCTAGAGAGAAGGCAAGGTTCTAGAGAGAGAGGCTCAACAATGGAGTTTTGGAAAAGTAAGAGAGAGAAAAGGATGTGAAAAAGTGATCCAAAAAGTCGGATCTCGGTTTTATATAGGAGTCGCCCCGCTCGAGCGTGGAAACCCCCGCTCGAGCGTCACTCATAGACTCCCGCTCGAGCGTCAAAAATCCCGCTCGAGCGGCGGATACACACTTCCAGAACTTTTTGCTGAACCAGGTCCCCGCTCGAGCGTCACACACAAACTCACGCTCGAGCGTCAAAACTCCCGCTCGAGCGTCCAACACTGCAGAGGAAATACTGGGAGATGGAAAATCACGCTCGAGCGTCAAAACTCCCGCTCGAGCGTCAAAAGCTCTGCTCGAGCGTGAAGGCAAAAATCTGGGCAACTACTCTTGGTTTCTAAGTTCAACCAACCTGTAACAAACCTGCCCAACACATCCTATAACTCAAATACAAAGTACGAAAGGGATGCAAACAAGATATAAGCAACTACTAACATCCACGGAAACAAGTCCGGATCACTGTACACAGGAGGAAAAACCCGGGATCGCTATAACCTCCCCCCCTTAAAGAATTTCGTCCCCGAAATTAAGCACAAGTTTTCCAAAAACAAGTTTTTCTCCATTTTCAACAATGTTACAACATAATATTAAACATTCCGACCCATTACCGGTCAATCTCATCTCTTGTCAAGAGGCAATTCACATCATATATAACAACCTGCATCATCAACATGCATTCCTTTGAAATTTATCAATTCTAACTCATTTTCCACAATTTCATATCATAACTTGTGTTCATGATACATTTCCAATTCTACAATACTCAACATATGCAATGTTATATCAAACTTCCATTTTGAGGCAAGTTTCAAAATACCTCCATTAAACCAAAACATAAACCATGTTTTACAACCTAAGATATATTCAATACTCTTAAGGTTCAACAATACAACAAAATATACAATATATGTTCAAACATCTACAAATAGATTCGGATATTTCTCTCGGACCTCCAACTCACGTTCCCAAGTGGCTTCCTCCACTCCGTGATGTTTCCACAAGACTTTTACCAAGGGAATGGTCTTGCCTCGCAAGACTTGATCCCGCCTATCCAAGACCCGAACCGGTCTCTCCTCATACGAGGCATCCTCGTCAACCTCTAGGTCGGTCCAATCCAATACGTGTGATGGATCTGGCTCATACTTCCGAAGCATACTCACATGAAATACGTCATGCACCCCGGACAACTGCGGTGGCAAAGCCAAACGATAAGCAACTTCCCCAATCCTCTCAAGGATCTCAAAGGGACCAATAAACCGAGGGGATAACTTCCCACTCTTCCCAAACCTCATCAAACCTCGCCTAGGTGACATTTTCAAGAAAACATGATCACCTACCTCAAACGCCAAAGGCCTCCTCCTACGGTCGGCATAACTCTTTTGGCGACTCTGGGCTGTAACAAGCCTTCTACGGATAAGTTCAACTTTCTCCGTCGTTTCCCTCACCAACTCCGGACCCAACAAGGGTGCATCACCCACCTCAGCCCAACAAACTGGAGACCTACAAGGTCGGCCATACAAGGCCTCAAATTGTGTCATACCGATACTAGACTGGAAACTGTTGTTGTAGGCAAACTCTACCAAGGGCAAGTGCCTCTCCCACATCCCACTAAAGTCAAGAACACAACCCCGAAGCATATCCTCAAGGATCTGAATAGTACGCTCGGATTGCCCGTCAGTCTGAGGGTGATAAGCCGTACTAATGGTCAACTTAGTACCCAAGGCACTCTGCAAACTCTACCACAACCTGGCAGTAAAACGATGATCTCTATCTGAGACAATCGTCACTGGGACTCCGTGCAATCTCACTATATCCCGAATATACAAATCGGCAAGATGATCTACCGAATCTCTCACACGCATAGGGATAAAGTGCGCTGACTTAGTCAACCGGTCTACAACCACCCAAATAGCATCACTACCCCGCTGAGTCCTCGGAAGACCTACAACGAAGTCCATAGTGACATGCTCCCACTTCCACTCGGCAATAGGCAAGGGTTGCAACAAACCCGCTGGCCTCTGATGCTCGGCCTTCACTTGCTGACAAGTAAGGCACTTCGATACGAAAACCGCCACATCTCTCTTCATGCCCCTCCACCAAAACTGGCGCCCCAAATCACGATACATCTTGGTGCCTCCCGGATGCACCGCAAGGCGTGAATGGTGAAACTCTCGGAGTACCTCCTCTCGGCAAGACTCCGGCACAAACAAACGGTCTCGGTATCTCACACTCAGGTCGGGATACACCGTCAAACCTTTCTCAACCTTCCCACTGGAAATCTTCTCTCGGAGGGATTCTACCTCAAGGTCACCTCTCTGTGCCTCTAATACTCTAGTCACAAGTGTAGGCTGCGCAACAACAGAAAACAAGGCCGCAGCCTCAACGGATTCGCCTAGAAGCAAATCAAACTCGCCAAGCGCCCCCAACATCTTCCATTCCCTGATGGCTATACAAGCTACATCACTAATGGATTTTCTACTAAGTGCATCGGCCACAACATTGGCCTTTCCCGGGTGATAGTGCAATTCAAAATCGTAATCCTCAATGAACTCCATCCACCTTCTCTGCCTCAAGTTCAAGTCCTTCTGTGTAAACAGATACTTTAAACTCTTATGGTCCGAGAACACCTCGAACTTCTCACCATATAGGTAATGCCTCCAGATTTTCAAGGCAAAGATCACTGCTGCTAGCTCTAGGTCATGTGTAGGGTAATTCTTCTCGTGAATTTTCAACTGACGTGAGCCATAGGCGACCACTTTCCCCTCTTGCATCAACACACAACCCAAACCCTCTCGTGAGGCATCACAATAAACCGCATAACCCAACCCTCTCTCCGGAATAATCAAAACCGGAGCAGTGGTCAATCTAACTTTCAGCTCTTGAAACGACTTTTCACAAGTCTCACTCCATACGAATTTGACTCCTTTCCGAGTCAGTCTAGTCAACGGTGAAGCTAACTTAGAGAAATCCTTCACAAACCGGCGGTAATACCCAGCTAATCCCAGGAAACTGCGGATCTCAAACACACTCTTAGGCTGTGCCCAATCTTGCACTGCCTCTATCTTGGATGTATCAACAGACACCCCTTCCCCGGATACTACATGGCCTAAGAACTTGACTTCTCCTAGCCAGAACTCACACTTCCCAAACTTGGCATACAACCTATGGGCTCTAAGCAACTCAAGCACCACTCGCAAGTGTTCTTCGTGCTCCTCCTCCGAAGGCGAATAGATAAGAATGTCGTCCACGAAAACGAGCACAAAACGATCTAAAAATTCCCGGAAGATCCGGTTCATCAAATCCATAAAGACTGTCGGTGCATTGGTGAGCCCAAATGGCATCACCAGAAACTCATAAAAACCGCGTACGGAATGCCGTCTTCAGAATATCCTCCTCCCTGACCCTCAACTGGTGGTAACCCGATCTCAAGTCTATCTTAGAGAAACAATGGGAACCCTTCAACTGGTCAAACAGATCATTTATACGGGGCATAGGGTACTTATTCTTGACCGTAGCCCGATTCAACTTTCGGTAGTCGATACAAAGTCTCAAGGCACCATCTTTCTTTTTAGCAAAGAGGGTCGGTGCTCCCCACGGCGAAACACTAGGGCGAACAAAGCCCTTATCCAGCAACTCCTGGAGCTGAATCTTCAACTCACTCAACTCGGCTGGGGCAAAACGGTAAGGTGCCATAGAAATCGGCGTCGTGCCGGGCACTAAATCAATGGAGAACTCAATCTCACGGTGAGGTGGCAAACCAACGAGATCCTCGGGAAAGACATCCGAATACTCACAAACCACCCTCGGCAATACAATCTGGGTTCACACTCACCACTCAGAAAGCTAGCAAGTAGACCACTAAGCTCACTCCGCCCTCGCAGATCATACCCTAGTGGCAACACACTACCAACCCGATTCCCCAAGAAATGGAAACACTCCCCGCTTAAGGTACAAACTGTGACCCTCTGGCGGTAGCAATCAATAATAGCCCGGTATGACGATAACCAGTCCATACCCAAAATAACATCAAAACCCTTCATGGGCATAACTACAAAAGGGAACGGAAGCCGATGATCGGCGACCTCTATATCACAACCTCTACATCCATGCTTCAAAATCAATTCACCCCCAACAGGTGATACAACACATATAGGAGATGCTAATTGTGCCAACTCCAATTCCAAAACAGATGCAAATGCAGCAGATACAAAAGAATGAGACGCACCCGTATCAATCAATACACTAGCAACCGAATTGCAAAATAGAAAGGTACCTCTCACAACTGATGGAACCGGTACCAAGTCCTGCGCGGTAACAGCATACACGCGCCCAGTAGGCCCCTGATCCACCTGCTCACCCCTCGGAGCATACGACTGCTGTACAGACTGGGACGATGAAGCCCCCTAGTTGGCCCTCGAGGCCTGCACTGACTGAGCTGGCTGAAGACTCTGCCTCTGCCCAGATGCACCAGATGTGCCACCCAACTGCGGGCAAAACCTCTTCAGGTGCCCAGCTTGACCACACTGATAACAAGACAGTGGCTGACCCCTGCCCTGACTCTGGCTCTGCGGTCTAGCTGAAGATGAAGCAGCTCTCTGACCTCCTCCCCTCTGTGGGAAAACCGAAGCCTTGTGGCCCAGCTGACCACACTTGTAACATGTGAAGTCCCCCTGATTGCCTCTCCCCGAGCCTGCACTCGGCACTGGAAAGGTCGATCTAGCAACACCACCCTGAGACTACTGAGGGTTAGCACCCCTCTGTCTCCTACCATCACCCTGACCATCCTGGCTCCTCTTGGAGCCCCTCTGTCCCTCCTCCTCCTGCATCATGATCTCCATATGGGCTGCCGCATCAACCAAGCACCCATAGTCTCGGATCATAGAACCACCAACTCTCATTTTGAGGCCGCGCCTCAACCTCTTCTCGAACTCAATACAGCGGCGTTCCTCGGACGCCACAAGTTCAGGTGCGAACCTGGACAAGCTAGTAAAAGCAACCTCATACTCGGCCACTAAAGAACTCAACTGCAAAAGCTGGCAAAACTGATCTCTCAGCTTCTCTCTGACTGCTGGAGATAAGAACTTCTCCTGGAAAGCACCCACAAAAGCCTCCCAAGTGCCATCCAAACGACTCTTCACGAATTTCCACCACTGACCCGCATCCCCCTTTAGTTGGAAAGACGCCAAGGTCACTTTCAACGCTCCGTCCTCGATGCCAAGCATCTCGAACGTCTTACTCATCTGCTCCAACCACTCATCCGCCTTAAGTGGCTCCTTCGGATCCCCAACAAACTCATCCGGATTAGACCGGAAGAACTCCCTCTTCAAGAAGGAAGGCCCTGCCTCCACAACCTGGGCCTGCACTGGAGCCTGAACTGGATTCTCAGCTCTGAGAATACCCATAGACTCCCTCAAAGCATCGGCTATCCCTCGGGCTAAAGCGCCCATAGCCCCCTGACCTGCTGGCTCGGCCACATTGGCCTGGCCAACCCCCTCCTGCTGTGCCGGAATATCATCCGGTAAAGGCATCTCCTGCCTCCTAGGCCTACCTCGCCTACCACCTCGTCCTCGTCCTGACATCCTAATAAAGGTAACAGAGACGTTAGCACATTCACAAATGTGCCGAAGCTATAACACTCGTGTCCTAATGCATGGACAACTGTAATTCACTCCACGTAAGCACATAAACACATAAGCACTTACGAATTTCATTTTCGGATAATGATAGTCCCGAGGCGTCACCGGAGTTCCGGTTAGAAACAGCATTGATCAAGTGCTTTTCCAACAAGACTCACAGAAACCCAAGGATCCAATCAACATCCTAGAAACTAAATCCCATACCCAAATAGTCACATAAACATGTTATCAATTAAACACATAGCATATGACACTACATCTAAGTCTCTATCAAGCGAGACAAACCCATTGTGATACTAATCACTTCCCACGTACCCAAAGTATTCGAACCCGGTACGCTCTGATACCAAGTTGTAACGCCCTCAAAATAATACATAAAACCCATCACTGTAGACATGCATTGATATAAGAAAAATCAACCATTTCTATTCATCAGAGTAGTTCTTACAACAGTATTACATGTTAACAACAAAAGCAAATGCCCTACGGGCTTACAGCTTTCCAAGTTAACACTTGGTTACAAAAAGAAGAGTACTAACTCTATACAAAATAAGCCCTTGGCTGGATAAACATGTAATACAATCAATTTAACGAAAAAGAGTCTTCAACTCTCATCATCATCCAAGCTATGACCTTGGAGGTGGCATGCTACCTGTACCTGAAAATAATGTCACATATAGGGTGAGCCAACGCCCAGTAGAGATATGCTAAACACAGTATGAGCAATAACTAAGACATTAACAATTGATAAATGTTTAATTCCCATAAATCAATTCATAATCCATTTCCATTACATGACCACTATGTCCATGTTTCCTTTCATTTTCCATTTCTTTGTCAACTTTAAGTTTGAAAACAAGGCTCAACACCTAGCCAAATAACTTAATGAGATTTAGACTCATCTTTAGAACACTTTCGAAATTCATGACGGATACACATTGTAATGCTGTATCGATGACACATAAACCATTTCCACACTTTACGAAAGATACACATTTTTGTGCTGTATCAACATAACATAGAATCATTTCTATTGTTTTGTACTTTTTCTCCAAAGACTCCCAAAGTTCCTTTGCCTTTTTGATAGGATTGTAGACGTTGTCAAGTCCATTCAAGATGTAATTCCAACAAAGGAAATCAGCATGTTTCCAGTCGTCGACCGCAACAATCACTTGCCGATCAATTTCATCCTCTTTCAGAGTAGGAGCATCGTCATGGAGAAACTGTGCCAGGTTGAGAGTAGTAAGATAGAATAGCATTTTCTGTTGCCATCTTTTAAAATCAGTTCTTGAGAACTTCTCTGCCTTTTCACCGTGATTAACTAAACAGTCATAACTAGAGAAAGAGTTGGAGCAATGACAGCCACCACACCAGTACTTGTTTGAGCATTAGTTTCAGTAGCCATGGATTCTAAATTATAAAACAAAATTAAAATTAGAATTGTATACTACACAAAAAATTTAAACTAAAATCACATAATTAAATTCTGTAAAAATAAAAGAAATAAGAATTGTAACTTTTATTTCCAATTAATTTGAAAATAAAATAAAATTTATTTAAACAAATCAATTCTATACAGAAAAATAAATTTCTGTAACACTTCAATAATTAAAATACCGAAACATAATTTTAATTACTGAACACTCAAAAATTATTTCTGAAAACCAAAATTAATTTCTGACAAACTTCACAAATAAATATTCTGAATTGTTAATGACACCAGTAAATTACTACTAGTTGTCAAAGAAAATAGACAGTATATTACTACTATCTGTCAAAATATATTACTACTATTTGTTTTTCCAACCATAATATTATTTGTAAAACCATAGAAAACAATTTCTGTATGAAAAGAAAGAGAAAAGGAAACAAACGAAAAATTCTGTTTAAACAGAATAATTTGATTTTGTCTTAAGGTTGTTGGAATAATCTTCTATGTACAATAAATAAATTGAAACAAATCAAACAAATAAAAATAAATTACTTACCGAATTTATTTTACCGAACCGAATAAATAATTAAAAGATCAAGTCGAGTGTGTAACACTCTGTCCTTAAGACAGATTCGCCCCGCTACGGTGCTTATGGATAAAAGGCGTCTATCTCCCAGGATACAATGATCTTCACTAATTGTAGTAGCACTCCAAATAATTTGTACGGTGAACAAAACCTGTGTTCTTAACTCTCTGAATTTCTTTCTATAAAACTAGTATGTAGAATAATGCAAACAGAGTAAAATCTGGACAACAAGAAAATGAATTTTTCAGACTATTTTCGGATTACAATCTGCTGGAAATGAATCTAAATTTATAAGCTTCATGACAGACCCGAACAGGTCTGAAATTTGAATGAACAGATGCAAATTCAAATTGGACAGGTATAACATAGATCTGGTGGTAGTTTTGGATCTGTAACTGTTGGGTAGTTTTTAACACTGTTAGAAACAGTTTGAACTGCTGGAATTCGGACTAGAAGAGGTAACAAATGGACAGAAAAATTAATTCAAATTTGGCACAAAATTTGAATTAGTTTCATTAAGAATTTTGAAAAAAAATTTCTCCAAAAAATTAATATTAGAACCGATCCAACACACAACCCATACCCGGCTCGGCTCGGGTCGGACGGCGGCAGCAGCGCCCGCGCGTGTGTGGTGGTTTGAGCCAAGGTTCAATTTGTCCATAATTCCTCCTTTCTACAAACTTGGGGTGCCCCTTAGGACCCAAACCAAGTGTTGTCACCTAGAACTTATATACACATATAAGTTCTCTTCAAGTTCCAATGTGGGACAAGCCTTACAAGGAAACCCACATTTTATTTTTTAATTGTCCAATTCCACGAACTTGAAAATGACGTCAAACTCCCATTCACTCATAAATGGTTTTGACGAACCGTCTTCACCGTATGACTTGTCATGCAGCAAGGAACACATCACCTCTTCGGACCCACCCCAAAAGACGTGTGGGACCCACTCAATTTTGGGCTCAAAGTTGGCCCAAAATAAGCCTATAAAACCAAAATTTCCAACACAATTCATAGAGAAACTGAGTTCACATGCATCAATCAATATCATTCCAACTTAAGCAACACAACTTTCATCCACTGGCATTCAAGGAGATATATCACTTAAGCACATAAAAATATGATAGAGTGCTAGACATAGTAAAATAACATACACAATGGGAATGCTAAAACTACAAATGCTCGCCTAGCATTCATCTATGGCAAGCCAAAAATAACATGCTATATACATATGCATGATCCTATAATCAAATAGGTAATGCAATAAATACAAAAAAATGCACCTAAGGATTCGGCTATTAATACGTGATATGTGAATTGTCTCAAGGCATGAGTTAGTACAGAAAATCACATTTTAACTAATAAATCCCACAAATGCAAATGAACTAAACCTGTATGTATGAAAAGTGGATACAAAGCATGGATATAATAAATAAAACATGATGCTATACATATACATAGAAAGCATAAAAATAAAAAGAATAGAAAGACATAGGGTTAGGAGTTATTACAACAATTCAAATGAGAAAAGGAGGAGGGAGAGAAAAATTGTTACAATAATTGAATAAATAATAATGAAATGAAAAGACGTGAGATTTGCGGAATTATTATAACAAACAATGAATAGATTTAGCCAAATTACTGCTGAATCTAACAAATCATATGAAATAAATAAAGGAAATTGATCAGTAGCTCCAGAACCACTCAGGAGAGCATTCCCCAGAAACTATCCGTTTTGTTCTTAGAAAAATCTTCTGGCCATACACAAAATAGGCCAACCGACTGCTAATATGACCGGCTGAACATAACCTCCGCGTAGAATTCAAATTGGTGCACAAAGTTCATAACAGAGACAAAGAACATCTTCCAAGGGGTGCTCATTCCTTCTACCTCTCCCTCTCACATAAACACTTAAGGAGGAGGTAGATGGACCTCAACTCCCAATAATAGTATGCAACAGATATTTTGCAACAATTCATCAAATTAAATGGATTAAAGCTAGATCAAATTGAAGCCCAAGAAATAAATAGGAACCTACATCATCTCTTTGTGAATAAGGGCAAGTTATTACCCAAATCCATATTATTAATTGGAAAGAGTAAATTAATGCACATCATTTCTTAGTGGAAGCTTTGATTTTAAAGTAAGAGATTTATCAAAAGCTATTGAGAACTCCTCTTCTATTCGTGGAATAAAGATGTTTCCACCCCTTTCCATGTTCACGAATAATTGAGAAGAGATATTTCAACACTCTTGACATAGAATCTCTTGTTGTGCTTCCAAAACAATCAATGAAATGAAAACCATAATGCTTTTAACATCAAATCCGAAGAATCATCCAAGTAATCTTTTGAAACAACCACTATTACTCATTAATATTAAGCATAGGTTGAAACACATAGATTAACATGCTTAGATGATGAGATATGTGAGGAGAAGATGTGTAATAAGAAAGAAATCTACTCTATATGTCAAACTTGTGAATGGATGGCTACTTTCTACCCCCAAATCACATCCACAAGGTTCTAAAAATATGTGACAATAATGAATTGTAGCACTAGAAATCAAGAAAAGAGTACAAAAGTATAAGAAAGTAAAAAGAATAATAAACTCAATGGATGGGTGGCTATGTCCTAGTTTCTTCCACATCCATGAGAACCCATCACATGATTACAACAAGCTAATAGTGAAATACAGAGCTTAGAGATGAAGAAAGAAAGAGAGAAAGTGAGAATAATTGCAAAAGTTCACCTCTTGAAAAGAGGATAAGCTTTCTTGTTCTCAAACTCTCTCTTAGTACCCTCAAGGTTCTTGAGTATGCCTTATGATCCTTAGCAAGGGGCTTCAATCCAAGGTTGGATGGTATTTAGGTGGTGTGTATGAGAAGAGTGTGTGTGTATATGTGCGTGTGTGTGTGTGTGTGTGTGTTGCTCTCAAACAAGTCTTTTTGTCTATAGAAAAATTTGTCAACCCTTTAAAATGAAATGGGAAGGGTGTATTTATAGAGTTTTTAGGAAAAGAAAATATTTGAGAAACTTGTAGAGGAAACACAAAAACAAAATATCTAAGATATTTGTGTAAAATTCGAAGAAAATGCTAAATTTCTCAAAACTGCTCTATTTCCCGAAAAAATCATCCAGCCAGACAAAAAATATTTGGTCAGACAAAAAATTGTTTGGCCAGACAATTTTTTTAAAGGAAAAAATAGAAATTTTTTTTCCTAGAAAATTCTCATTCCTTCCACTCATTTCCACTTTGTCCTTACTCAATTTACTTAAAAAAATAAAACACTTGAATTTTGAAAATGCAAACCTCGGAACTTCATAGAAATATTTGGCTCCACACGAAAAAAAAAAAATTGAAAGGGTTTTAGAAGGGTCTAGAATAGTTTGGCCAAAATCGGTATAAGGTTGGGATTAAAGTTTGAACCTGGCTCTCCTTTTGAGAAATTCGTAAGATAGCACATTCTAACTTTCATTATCAGGTGTTTGCAAGAAAGCGCCCAAGTCTTAAGGCCAGTCAAAATAGGGTATCTACATTGGATAAATTATATTTTGCCCCCTTTATGTTGACCATTTTCCCACTCTGGCCTTCAAAATTTCCCCCCCCCCCCCCAACTCCTACTTTGATCTTTCATATTTTAAGTTATTTCTAATTTCCAAAAGTTAACTTATGTAAAAAGTTATACAAAAAATTATACATTGACAATCACGTAGTATAAAAATATTTTATTACATGTAACTCGCACATCTAATATAATAATATATTTTTATGTCATGTGGTAGTTGATATATCATTTTTTGTATAATTTTGGACATAAGTTGGCTTTTGGAATGAATTAAGAAAAACTTAAAATATGAAGGGCCAAAGCAAGGAGGGAAAAAAAAAACTTTGAGAGCCAAAGTGAGAAAATGGTCAAACATAAAAAGGGCAAAGTATAATTTACCCAACAAACAATATATTTTTTGAACAAAAATTAATAATATATTTTTTATGTAATGTGGTAGTTAATGTAGCATTTCTTGTTTAATTTTAACATAAATCAACTTTAAAAGTAAATTGAGAAAAACTTGAAATATAAATGGCCAAAGTGGGGAAAAAATACTTCAAGAGCCAAAATAAGAAAATAACCATACATAAAGGGGGCAAAGTGTAATTTACCTCTTGTTTAAATGATTGTTCATAAATAACAAATTATATATATTTACATATTTAAATGGTCCGGTTCAATTACAAATCAAAACCATAACTATAAAACTATAGACCGAACTATAAAAAATGATTTACCTATTTTAAGAACCAAAACTACGCTATCCATTGAAAAAATCAAACCAAGCTATACAATTTAAATTGAATCAAACCAATTTATAATTTTTTTTTTATTTTTTATTTTTTTACTCAATCCTAATAAACCATTCATTTTATATACTTGATAAAACATATGACAAAAAGTACAAGTCATATAAAGAGACCAAACCTATGCTTTATTGTGGTTCAACATATGTCTTTTGTTTCTATGGTAACCAAAATTAGAGCCCATGGTGATCGACATTGTTTCAGTAAAGTACAAGAAGGGTGTTGAGGAGGAAGGGTCTCAGATGCGCATCGACAAGGCTCACATCTACTGAGAAGTCGCTTGTAACATCTGCAGGGTCTATGAATGCCAACCAAGAATCGTCAAAATGTGATTACGAGAAAATTCCACGTCATTAGAAAAGGAATTAATGAGATGTGACATGTTCAGACCAAGGACAATGACACAAGAACAAGGAACTCCTATAAATAGAAGATCTTGACCTGAAACAAAGGTACAAAAAAAAAAAATTAGGAACAACACACGAGCAAGAGGAGAAATGATATATACTAAAACAAGATACTAACAAAATCTTCGGAGGGTTCACCTGGCGTACCACCCCACTAGAACCTGTTAGAATCTTTATAATGGGTTAGAATCTCTTAGTTATTTATCATAATTTTTTTTTAAAAAAAATTAGGAATTATCTATGACTTATCTATTTTTTTCAAGATCAATTTGATTTACAAGAAGACCCTGTTGATATAGAAAAGGCAGTAAACACAAATTTTGGTCGGAGATTGGGTAACCATACCTATAAGCTGCACAAACAATTTAAGGAGCTGAAAAAGGCTAAAAGGGAGGGGTAAGCAAGAAACCACCCACCGAAGGATGTCGATCCTACCAATTGGATAGATCTTATTGATAAAAAGTGGAACAATAAAGAATTTATGGTAACTTTTTTGTCTTTATTATTTTATCACTGAAGAAAGAATTTTATAAGAATAGGGAGAGATTCCAACTCAACACCACCACCACCACCCATCAACCACCACATTAAATGCACCCAAATACAAATTTTGCATCAATGCCCAAGAATTAAAAAAATCTGTTTCGGCAAAGCAAAATGCCCAAAAATCTATTGCATCCAAAACGGAGCAGCTACAATTTATAGGAGAGCATCTAAAAATCTTATTTAGCTTTATCCAATATTGGTTTCCATGTAACCTGGCCTAATATTTTTATATGTTACTTTATTGTCAAGCATTAAATTTGTCTTACTAATGATACATTTTATTGTTATATTGGTCATTCTTCCTTACAGGAACAATCAAAACTAACATCTCGAACAGAGATATAATGAAGACAAAACATAGATGTGGTTCTAGGTCAATCCCTATTAGAGTAGAAAAAGCGGTGCGTATCCTTTGACTTTATGAATTACATTAGATTCTTGGCTTTATTTATTAAATATTTGGTCTATCAAATTAGGCATGAGAAAAGAAAATGCAACCTGATCTAGTACAGTTTTACAAGGAAACTCACTATAATGAGAAACACATGAGTGGATCTCGTATGAAGCTCAAGCTAATTATGTAAGCATATACTGCATTTTATATTAACAAAATTTTAGAATATTATTTATTATAATCTTATTTAATTTACTAATAATTATTTAATTATTTAATATTTGATAGGAAAATATGATACAGACACAGGCTGATCACCTCTCACAACCAGGATCAATCCCTTAGATTGCAAAAGAGCTATCAATCAAAGTCCTAAAGTAAAGGTCTGGCTACGAGAAGGGACTTGGCATGAGACCTTCATCCTCTATTAGGGCCACTATCATATTTGTTGAAAGAAATGATTATGTGAAGTACCTTGAGATCTAAGGCTTGAAAGAAGGCTATCAGAGGGTAAATCATCAAACAACCATGAAAGTTCCCATGATTTGGCTCAAACACCTCAGGAAGGACCAATGTTACTTGTAGGAACTTACGACACACGCATGGGATGCATTGTTTGTGTATTACACAAGAAAACAATGCCTTTTTTCGTACTTATGATTAAAAAAAGTCCCTTGTGAAAAACCTAAGTGATTCGTGATTAGATCAAGATTTAATTACTCCAATTCCCAATCATTCAAAACTCACAATCTAAATCATCAAGCACTTACGAAAGTGATTTAGATTGTTGTTTTCGAAAAACAATAAATCGACACAAACGATTTTTACGTGGAAAAACCACAATTGAAGCACCTTCAATTGTGATAAAAAAAATCACAGGTGAAATGCCACTAATCAATCCACTACTGAAGAAAGAAAGATTACAAAGACAACAAACAAATTACCCAAACGCTTCCAATTTGTCTTCAAATCTTCTGTATATCTTTCACCGCAATCTTTGTCTCAGAATTGATTAGATTGAAGTTGAATCCACAACTTCTATTGTCGAATCAACGAATACGCACATTATCAAACTCCTTTGAAACTCCACGCTGGAATCTCCGGATTCCACCGAAGAAGAACACTCTTGAATATAACCAATCAACCTCCTTGATATGTGCTTATCAAAACATGAGTTTAATACTCACTCAAATCATCAAGGAAAACTCACAAAAAACTCCAAAAGAAAATCTCAGAAAACCTTAAAGTAGATCTCAAAACATAACCCTAGTTTTGGACTAAAACAAGTATTTATAGAAAACTGGGACAACAAAGCTCGCTCGAGCAAACTAATCACGCGTGTTTTCCTTAAGTGGCTTAGCTCGAGCCACGCTACCTGCGCTCGAGTGTACATTCAAAACTTTCAGGTTTTTTTTACAGACGCGACTTTTGCTCGAGCGAGGACCCCTTCGCTCGAGCGAGCAAGACAAAAAGTTTAGAAAAAATACAACTTGATAAAAACATGTTTGTCCACGGGATTGACAAGACTAAGGGACCTAACAATCTCCCCTTTGTCAATTCCCAGACAAAACATTCTAACAATTTCCTAGTCAAACACAAGTTCTAAAGAAAACAACTATCCTAGCTTAACAAAACAACCTGAACCAAACATCTGCAAAATAGAAAATCATCACCAAGAAAAAATAAGAAAATATAGAGAATAAAAAAAACATATTAAGACATAACACATAGGTCATGATGTAAGAAAAAACTAGTCCAGTGCTGCCTGCAAAATCCACAATGAGTATGCAAAATCAACATTTATCCCATATATCCCATATATACCCCCTAAAAATGACCGAACCAATACTCCCCCTTTTTGTCTGGGAGAGACAAAAGAAACAGTTATATACAGACCATAAGAAAAGAAAATAAAAACAAACTGTCCAAAAAAAAATAAAAAACACAAGCCAAATACTGTCAAAAACTAGAAGTCTAATAGAGGTGGCTGCTGCATCTGGAGCAAGGAAAGAATCTGGGCTAGCATCGTGCTCTGCTGATCAAGACGACCATCTAGTGTATCCAGGCGAGCATCCAACAGATCAAGTAGATACATGACCGACTGCTTGAACTACTGCAACTGGCCACGAAAGGAACGCGGACGCATCTCAAGCATCTCTGGTGCACCAGCAGTAGCTGCATCATACTCGGCCTCTTCGACTAAGGGATCATCACCTGTATCAGTACCCTCGACTCCCGATGGACCCCCCCTGAATATGAGCTTGACTTTGAGACACAGTCAACTTGGTAATGGGTTTAATAGGAGAGGCAAATTCATCATCCTCAAAGATGGGGACACCAAGAGAAGTGAGAAATCAAGTGAGAAAGTAACCATAAGGAAGACCTAAGGACTTGCGTCCCTCAAAAATAGAGATCATTTTGGTGACAATCATCGCGGGCAGGTTAATGGGAAGACGGTGATCAATGCAATATAACACATACCCCTGATCTTGGGTAATGTGAGAGAATGAGTGGTCACATGAATATTGGCACAAACAATGATGTTAAGAAGTCGAAAACAGGAAAGAAGTTCATTTTGTTGAATGAGCACCCCAGTAATCCAAGTTCGGAGAGTGCCACAAAGTTCAGTGGCAACTCGATCAAAGTCAACACCACTGCGAGTAAAAAAAGGATAATGAAAATCCCGGACTTTGGTAGACCAAGGAACAACCGAACAACATCTTCAGTGATGACCAAAGTTTTTTTTCCTAACCCAAGTGCTAAAAGAGGGAGCAAGTTCCTTGCAGATAGAATGCATATTACAATAAAACTCACGGACCAGAGTGAGATTTTGAGGCCCTGAGAAAAGCAAAACTTGATCACCCCCTAAAGAATCAAACAACGAACGAATGGAGAGTAACTCAAATGCACTAGAAGGACATTTCGTTCGAGGTGAACTTTCCTAGAGGCATAAAATTCCTTAAACAGTTTGGATTTTTCCTTGGATTCAAATTTTTCAGTGTTAAAATGTGGGCGGGACATAATGGATTTACAACGTTTTTAAGGCTCCCCCATGTCTGACCACTGAAGAAGTAAAGACACCCACAAGAAACCACACATCCAACCACAACACAAGGTACCCCAAACACCATATTAAAACCCCCAAAACCAAACAAAAAATGCATAGCAAACATTAGTAGTCCACCAGTGTTAAAGAAATAGCAAAAATACAAATGCAGCAATAAGAAAGAAAAAAAAACACAAAAAAATTAGTATTTGAAACACAAAAAATGAAGGGAATCAACATCAATTAGACAGAAATTAGACAAATATTAAAGCCCTAATTTAAACCTGGATGTTAAACCCTAGCACAAAAAGTATCAAATTACTAAAACAAGACACAATTGAGAGACAATAAACCATAATGAGAAGACCAACAAACAAACAATGGAGAACCCTAGACAGCATAGTCGAAACAGAGCATTCACAAGACAAACTAAGAACGAGAAAGAAAATAGAGAAAATAAAAGAAAAAAACTTACCGAGAAATGTCAATGCCAGATGGAAGAAGGAGTGATGCCCCCCCAAAAAAAATCAAGTGAGGTAGTAAAGGATGAAAGGCAATGGGAGCGAGACAAACCCTAGGTGAGAGAGAGAGAACTTGAAGAATGAGGGGGAAAAAAATGAAGTCAAGGGACGTAGTAACAGAATTTAAACCATGACAGGTCGCTCGAGCAAAGACACTTATGTGCAAGGGTCACTCGAGCCAAGATTTCGTCGCTCGAGCTTGAAAAGCACGCTCTCAAAATCTAAGCCATCTGTAGAAGCACGCTCGAGCGAACACTCCCTTGCTCGAGCGAAGAAGAAAAAAAAAACAAAAACCAAAAAAAAACTTTTTGAGCAAAAACACAATGCTTACACCATGAAGTGGGACCTAAAACACAAGTAGGTGAGCACAATAGCCAAAAAATGATACTAAGATGAAATAATCTACAAACCATGAAGCCTGCAAACTTGTAATTATAACAATATGAAGGATATAATCATGAGCAAATCAGATAAAATTTAATCAATGATCATAAGCGACGCGAGAATGCACAACTCAAAAACCAACATGAGAGCTCACAAAAAGAATGTGTGTGTGTGCAATCCTTGAGAGGCCACAGAGCTAGAGTTAATCCTCATAGTGATCGGATGGCTGGACCTCTGGCAAGAGTAACAAAACATCACAGAGAAAAGTCAAACCACTAGGAATCATGGGGTATTTGTTGAGTAAACGCGATGGCTCCCCCTCAATCAATGAGTCCCTTTTTTTTTTCTTCTTTTTTTTTTTC
Source organism: Camellia japonica (assembly GCA_030407325.1). Classification (NCBI taxonomy): domain Eukaryota; kingdom Viridiplantae; phylum Streptophyta; class Magnoliopsida; order Ericales; family Theaceae; genus Camellia; species Camellia japonica. The sequence goes on along the minus strand of JAPPVO010000024.1, from coordinate 103,849,901 downwards.
CAATTTTTCTTTCTTGTGGCCACTTACTGGTGGCATGCACGCTCAAGAGTATGGAGACCAAACCAGAGAAGTATGAAATCAAAAAGGATGGCCTGGTTGGTGCCTCTGAGGTAGCCTTTTCCTAATGCCCGGACTTCAATGAACTAAGAGGGAAACCGTGGAAGTGAAAAACGACGGAAGATGGTTAAGAGACTCAACATCACCCATGATATACTAGTATAGGTCAATTCCTCTGAAAAAGTATAAGAAACACTGTTAGCGGTCCATAGAGAACTTTGATCACTTGTGCGAAAACCCCTGTAACAGTTTGTCTCAAGGATGTGTACAAAATGAGATCATGAAGTCAATGAGCATGGGCATTCAGAATAGGCTATGAACACAGAAGAATAAGATCTTGTAAGCAACATGAGCAATGTTCATATAAATTTAGATGCAAAGATGACAGGAATCAATGACAATGAGATTATAGCATCCAAGTACACATAAAGCCAAACACTCACACCCACTCACAAGATACCACATGTGTGAGTCACGTGCTTTTAGAGCAGTGTGAACAACTAAACAAGTCAAGTCATCTTTTCTCACCCATATCTTTTTGGTCTTAACAAAATCAGGTCTGGCGGTCTTGGTAAATGTCTTAGCGTTGTGAACACCCTCATGTATCTTGGTGTTCCGCCTAGACATGTAAGGTTGTCTCCTAACCCAAAAAGTATTCGAATTTCTACCCATTTGAAACACCTTACCAAACAATTCAAAGCAATAAGGACGAATGTAGCCACACCTACCACAATGATGACAAATAAAAACAGGTTTTACCTCCCTTTTGTTGATCTTACCCCCGTTAGGTAGATGAAGAGAGGGATCACCCTGGTGTACTTTCAGCTTTCCCTTTGCTTGAGTCTTCAGGTCATGTGATGTAGAGGCCTGTCCCTTGTAAGCTGTCGCATTACCATAGCCTAGCCCACTTTTGTCACAACCCATTTGTTAAGACCCAAGGATGTCTTCTAATGATTTGGAACCTTTGTTCCACATGGCAATTGTGGCTCTAGCAATTTGGAGTTCTTCATCTTTATGACAAATCATCTCTTCCAATATAGCTTGTGACATCTTAAGGCTTTCAATCTTCTCTTCATATGTGGAATACACTTTTAGGAGTTCATTCATTTCAGTCTCACAAGATAGGAGTTTCTCACATAGGTTTTGCTTGTCACTAGAGATCTTGATGACATTCTACTTTGCTGTTACAAGTTCTCATTTTAGCTTGACATTCTCGCTTTCACATGCTTTGAGCTTGAGAGTGAGTTTGTCATTGATCTTGGACAAATTCAGAGATTCATCGTAAAGATTTTCGTAAGCTTGTTGTAGATCATCACCATTAATCTCATCATTGTCTTCTGATGTTTCATCATCTTCTTTTTGCTCCTTATTCTCCTTGACCTCATCTAGTCGAGCAACTAAGGCAGGAAAGGTGATAGATGGTGGTGAAGATGACTCTTCTCTTTCATGAAATTGGCTCAGAATGTCCCATGTATCTTTAGCCTTTGTGTAGTGAGCAACACGTTGTTGTTCTTTATCAGAAATTGCTCCATGAATAGTAATCAGAACTCTCTGATTGCTTGGATTGTCAGCACTTTCAACATCCTCTTCAATGGCTTGCCAGCCATCTAGGTCGAAAGCTCTCAAAAATGCCCTCATTCTGATATTCCAATACAAGTAATTACTCTCATCAAAGGTGGGAGTACGGTGCAAATTCTGACCACAAGCAAATTCCACTGGCTTCGGAAGAGGTTGAGTGAAAGTGGACCAAAATGCCATGAAAGTACTATCCTCGTCTTCACCGGATTCAGTTTCTTCGGGTTCTTGCTCCGACTCGCTTTCATCATCCGAAGTCACTCTGTAGACTTTCTTTCGATTCTTTTTTGAAGGACATTCAAGGGCAATTGTGGACACCCCATTTTTGACTGACCTTAAGACTCAGACGTCATCGATTGAGCACTCGGTGATTGCGCATTTTGTGCTCGTTCTGAGGTTACGGAGTCTCGGCTGAGAGCCTTGCCTCCGGACTTCGGGACTCTGTTGTGCTTTGCCTCGGTTTGCGAACCAGGTTCTGTTTTCTCTTCCCGAAGGGAGGGAGAGGTCTCGTAGACCATCTCTCAATGGCCGTAGGCTACTTTTTGTGGTCGTAGACCACTGTTCCCGTTTGGAGACCAGTTTCTGATTTTCGGAGCCGTCGGCCGTGCGCCTCAGTTCGGGACCAACTTAACTTTCTCCGTTCGCTCCGGTTTTTGGCACACACCTTGTTTCCTCTCTCTAGAGGGACACTGTGGCCCGGGAGACCACCTTCGTGGTCGCGCGCCACTTTCGATGCTTAACAGTCAGTTTTCGGGGCACCCGGCTGCGCGTTTTGGCTCCCGAACCCTCGTTTTGCATCCGTCTTGGTTCATTTTTGGCGTGGACCCTATTTTCATTGTTTGGGAGGTGGTACAAGGGTGGGAGACCACCTTTTCTCCTTGGAGACCACTTTTCTCCCCGCTTGTCGATTTTTGATTTTCTTGTCGAGAAGTTGGTTTTCTTGGTTTTTGGGCCACATTTACTGGTCTCCCACCCCACCACTAGCTTGCATTCAATCGGGAGACCACCAAATGGGGCCACCGACCAGTTTTTTTTTTGAGTTGAACCTTTTGAACCTTTGTTTTAGCTTCTTTTGAAACCTTTGTTTTAGCTTCTTGAAGAAGCTTGAACCTTTGCTCTAGCTTCTCCAAGAAGCTTGAATCTTTTGAACCTTTTTTAGCTTCTCCAAGAAGCTTGAACCTTTTGAACCTTTTTTAGCTTCTCCAAGAAGCTTGAACCTTTTTTAGCTTCTTGAAGAAGCTTGACCCTTTGCTCCAAGCTTCTAAGAGAAGCTTGAACCTTTCTTAGCTTCTTGAGGAAGCTTGACCCCTTTGCTCTAGCTTCCTCAAGAAGCTTGACCCTTTTGGTTTAGCTTCCTTAAGAAGCTTGGCCCCTTTGCTCCAAGCTTCTAAGAGAAGCTATGGACCTCCTCTTCTATAAGAGGGAGCCTCTCCCTCATGAGCCAAGGTTGAGAAATTTTGGCTAAGGCATATACATACACCTCTCTCCATCTCTCTACATCCAAGCTCCAAAGCTCCATTGTTCTTGCACCATTGCACTACACCTCCTATCCTAACACCTCCACCATCACTCTAAGCACCTTGGAGCTGGTTTTCAGAGGTTGAAGGCTTCCTATTTTGGTCCAGAAGCTGCTGGCCTTCTTCTCTACAAGGGTAAGTCTCTATTTCCCTCTTTGTAGCCTTATTTTGCTTCATAGTTTAGCTCTATTTGCAAGCATATTTAGGCTTTGTCATAAACTGAAAAAAGTCTTTTTTTGAGCTTCTAAACATGTTTGTTTAAGGTCATTTTTCTGTTGGGGGTCGTCTACCCCCTTGCATGCTTCATTTCCTCTTGTTTTGAGCTATGCATTAGAGCATTTGTGTTGGCCTTGGTTTGGCCTTTTAGCCACTGAAATCCAGCAGATTTTCAGTGGCTAACATGTATTTTTGAGCCTCAAAATCAGAGAGGGGTGACCCTCTCACCCCTTGTTTTGTTTACTAGCTTTGTTGGCCTTACAAAGGAGCCCCTATTTGCATGTTTTCAAGCCATGTTTCAGGCTACTTTTTTTGAGTTTTGTGACCTGCATAGGCTTTGTCCAGAGCCCTTTTTGCCATGTTGAATGTCCATTATGCATGTGTAGAGTAATCCTCTTCAAGGCCTTCCAAAGGGGCCTTTACTTACATGCTTCCTAGACTCATTTCAGGCCCTTTTCAGTGAGTTTTAGGGCCCTCATAACCTCTGTCCAGAGGTAGTTTTTCCATTTTGTGTGTCCATCATACATGTGTAGAACAACCCTCTCATTGGCCTTTCAAAGGAACACTTCATTCTAACATGTGTTGACTGAGTTTCAGTGGGTTTTTGGTCATATTTTGGCATGCCATGTTTCTGTTTTTGGCTGGTTTGGTGGCCCCTCATGTGCTTCATATACATGTAGTGTAAACCATGCTTACTAGCCTATGTTGCATGTTGTTTTGGCCCTTCATGTTAGCACTTTTTCGCCATGCCTTAGACTGATTTTGTGCATATTTTGGACTGCCTTAGCTCTGTTTTTGGGTCTCATGGTCGAATGATGTTTGTTTTGCATGCTTGTAGTTCAATGTCCATGCTTAGTTTTGAGTTTCGAGGTCTATTGCATGCATATACTGAGGTGTTTTCATGTTTTGGGGCCATTGCATATCATATTTCAGAGCTTACATGTATGCCATATTCCCATGATTTTCACTCTTTAAATGCGTTTGAGAGTTGAGCTTGTATGCCTTGTTTTCGGACCATTGAATGAGCTTCATTTCTTTGCATATTGAGCCATCATTTTAGGCCATTTTCCCACTGTCTTGGACCTGCCTAGGGTCTTTTTGGGGCTGGTCTTGCCATTTGTGCATCACTTTGTGTACCTCTAGTGTAATCCGCTTCACTAGTTTCGGTAATTGTGCCATCTAGCATGCATTGTGTGAAGTGTTTGCATGATTCGGGACCATTGTGCATCATGTTTCAGAGCTGGAGAATGTGTGTTTCCATGCCATATTTCATCATTTGCCATGCTTAGTTAGAGTTGCATGTTGTGCCTTAGGATCGGTCCTTTGTATTCGTGCATGTTTGCATGTATTTCGGTTGTCTCATTTTCATGTATGGCCACTGATTTGAGTGGGCTGAGGTCCACTCACTTTAGTTTAAGTCCATATTGCATTGCGTATGCCATATAGTTCGTGTGCATTGAGTATGCCATTCTCAGTTCATAGCATTGCGTATGCTAGTTGCATGTTTACATATCATCCCTCGCATGCCAGCATGATTAGGTTGCATTGCATTTAGGGTTGCATGTTAGTCACATTGTGTGTGCCATCTCATTGCATTGTGTTTGGAGTAGGGTTAGTCCAAACACGGGAAACGAGGGATGTTTCGTACTCAAAGTGACGAAACGTGTCTCAATTCTCGGTCGCCGACACTCAGGATTACCCATGATGGAGTTTAGGCCTTGTTATGTTTATATGTGCATTCATTTCACATTGAGTCATGCAATTCGACTCCTCGGCCATCATGCATCGAGATGCGTGATTGATGGCACGAGGATCGAGGTCACACTCCCTAGAGCTTGTGCAATGACGGAGAGAGTGGTCGTGCACACATATGTTGAAAATACTTTGCCATGCCCCTTTCTTGCTCTCTGTTGCAGCAAACCAGAAACCAGTAGCCTTCTAGAGCTTTGTACAATATTCCGGGATCAATTGCAAAACAGAGACAAATCGGGGCATCGCAAGGAATTTCCCGACAAAGCGACTCGAGCACGCATGCATCTTTCATCATTCGGAACAAGAGCTGAGGCAGTCCATTTTATAGCTTGCATGCTAGTTTATTCGCTTTCCTAGTTAATTTGTTAATTAATTAGGGTTTTGTAATATTTAATTAGCTAGAGTAGTTAATTATTTATTCGGATTGTATTATTTATTCGGACCCTCCGAGCGAGGGCAATTGTGTAATAAGTGTGCGTGCGTGTGATGTATGTCTTCCAACCCCACGTCTTTCTCCCTTTTATTTACCAGCTTATGATGGTTAGTTTAGGGCACGTTTCAATTAGCATACTTATGCTCGCATGTTTGCATTCATTCTGTCTTGCATGCACTGGGCTCGGCGCATCATACTAACTGCATTGTATTTCAATTCCAAGTTGAATACATGTTATCTGTTGCATTTCATATGCCATGTTTAGAATAGCCGAGCCTATCTTAGTTGCATTTTGCATGTGTTGCATTAGCCATCTTAACATGAACTAGGATCATGCATTGATTACTAACTAGTTTCTGTTTTGGCTTGGAGTACTCAGTAAGTGTTTATGCTTTAGCATCCTTGCATGCGTGTGAGTGACTGCCATGATAGCATGCTTGCCATGAGGCTAATTGCTTATGTGATATAACTGCCTGAATGCATGTGGGTGAAGGTTGGGTTATTTGGATTGGAACAATTCATTGATTGCGAGTTTTAAGCCCACTAGATAGTGGCAAATCACCATGTTTTCTAAGCCCACTTGAGGGTGGCAAAATCCGCATTTTAGCCTACTTGCGAGTAGCAAACCGCTTTAAAAAACAAACATGAAATGTTTTGTTCCAACTCAGGCGATCCAGTCTATACTTGTATGCTGCGCGCATCACATAGTAATTCTAGGCTAATAACCGGATAAAAGCACATAATGTTTTCAAAACTCGATATCATGGTTAGTAGAGGCCGATCTTTGATCGGGCGAGCGGGGGTGCTCACGAAGTGACCTTCCCCAATCGTACCCAAGTTCCCGAGCCGAGGCAACTTTGGTGATGACGGACACGTGGCCTTAGGCACGAGTCAGGGTTTCCTAAATTCCCCCAAAATAAATATTTAGGTGGCGACTCTGTATCTGGCAAAGCAGTCCATGTTTGGCACTTCTTTCAAAAAAAATCTATTTTCAAAAACGATTTGCCGGATTTGGACTCTTTAATGATTCATCGGTCTTGCATTGCACTCTGCGAGATTAGATACAGGACCGTGACATTGAGTCTTGAACTGTAGTAAGCCCAATGAACAAAACGGGATTCCCTCCCGGGAAGTTCGGGGACGTCTACAGCAATATGTCCAAACCGTTGACATTTATAACACTTGACCCCTTGCCCCTTTACAATCTTCTTTTCAGTTTTTGGAGCAAGTTTTAGTGGAAAAGTTTTGGGTTTATCATTACACTTGTCTTTTGAAATAGGTTCTCTGAAATTAGGCTTCTTTTTCTTTAAAATTTTTTTGAACTGTTTAGTAAACATAACTGTCATCTCAGACGCTAAATCAAACTCAGTCTTAGGAGTTTTTGCAGTCTCATGAGCACTAGTGAAAAGCCACACTATCTTTTTGTTTTTTCTTAGAAATCTGGTGGGCTTCATAAGTTTGCAAGTTTCCAACCAACTGATCAAGCATGAGGGTATCAACATTCTGAGCCTCCTCAATGGCTGTCACTTTTGATTGGAACCTCTCGGGTAAAAACCTCAAAATTTTTCCAACAACTTTAGCTTCAGGGATTTTTTCACCGAGTATGAAACAAGAATTCACGATGTCACTAAGTTTAGCATAGAAATCATCAAATGTCTCATCATCACACATAAAAAGGGTTTCAAAGGCAGAGGTGAGACGTTGAAGTTTTGACCTTTTAATAGAAGTAGTACCCTCGTGAATCGTTTCTAGAATGTCCCAAGCCTCTTTTGCTACCTCACACATGCAAATACGACGAAACTCTTCAAGTGTGACGGAACAAAAAAAGGAATTGAGAGCCTTACTGTTCCAACTCGAGTTTTGATAATCGATTGTGTCCCATTTATCAAGGGGTTTGGGAATATCAATACCATCAATGGTGACAATAGGTTCACTCCACCCATAGATCACACAGTGCCAAACTTTCTCATCGATGGATTTTAGAAACGCTCTCATACGAGCTTTTCAATAAGAATAGTTTGTACCATCAAGTAACGAGGTCTATGGGTCGAGTTACCTTCACGAATTGAATCCATATCACCAATCACACAAAATCACACTCCTGTAGTTTTGATAAAAATAAAGAGTGACCTGCTCTGATACCAATTGAAAAACCTAACTGATTTGTGATTAGATCAAGATTTAATTACTCCAATTCCCAATCATTCAAAACTCACAATCTAAATCATCAAACACTTACGAAAGTGATTTAGATTGTTCGTTTTCGAAAAACAATAAATCAACACAAACGATTTTTACGTAGAAAAACCACAATTGAAGCACCTTCAATTGTGATAAAAAAAACCACGGGCGAAACGCCACTAATCAATCCACTACTGAAGAAAGAAAGATTACAAAGACAACAAACAAATTACCCAAACGCTTCCAATTTGTCTTCAAATCTTCTGTATATCTTTCACCGCAACCTTCGTCTCAGAATTGATTAGATTGAAGTTGAATCCACAACTTTTATTGTCAAATCAACGACTACGAACAGTATCAAACTCCTTTGAAACTCCACGCTTGAATCTCCAGATTCCACCGAAGAAGAACACTTTGAATATAACCAATCAACCTCCTTGATATGTGCTTATCAAAACATGAGTTTAATACTTACTCAAATCATCAAAGAAAACTCACAAAAAACTCCAAAAGAAAATCTCAGAAAACCTTAAAGTAGATCTCAAAACGTAATCCTAGTTTTGGACTAAAACTAGTATTTATAGAAAACTTGGACAGCGAAGCTCGCTTGAGCGAAGACTTTCTCGCTCAAGCGAGGAACAAATCATACGTTTTTTCCTTAAGTGGCTTCGCTTGAGCCACGCTACATGCGTTCAAGCGTACATTCAGCACTCTCAGGTTTTTTACAGATGCAGCTTTCGCTCAAGTGAGGACTCCTTTGCTCGAGCGAGCAAGACAAAAAGCTTAGAAAAAATACAACTCGATAAAAACATGTTTGTCCACGGGATTGACAAGACTAAGGGACCTAAACCTTGGATTGCTAAATTGTTAAACAACTACAAATGTGCCCAGGAACTTATACAAACACCATGGGAGAGACCAATATAAGTTATAGAAACTTACGGCACATGCACGGGATGTATAAATTGTGAATTAGCCTAAAAAATGTTTTTTTTTTTTTTTTCTACATACTTAAAGCTTCAAAAAAGGCCATCGGAAGGCTAAATTATCACACAGCCACGTACTTGTACAAGAACCAACAAAAACACCTTAGGAGAGACCAATATAAGTTGTATGAACTTATAACACATTAATGTGATGCACCATTTGTGAATTAGCCTTAAAATTAATTTTTAGTTCCCATAATCTTGAAAAAAGTCCATTATGAATTGATTAGTTACTAATTTTTTAATCTTTTGTATAATTCATTAGTTGCTAAAGTTTTTAATTTATTTTTGCACAGATTGGATTGGGGTGGCGTTTTTGAGGTGCAACAATGATCTAATTTGCTTGAATGTTTATTTTTGTTTGATAAGGATACACATACTTTGTGGAGTTGCACTAGTTGTTACTGGATGTTTTGTGGAATTGAACTAGTTATAATTGTTGGATGTTTTGTGAAATTGCACTAGTTATAACTGTTAGATATTTTGTAGATATTGCACTATTTTACTGTATTAGGATGAACTTATCTGTAATAATGGATATTTTCATTTTGTTAATTCATAAATTTGTTGATTTCTAAGCAGGTTAAGTTATGATGGAATTGTTATATTAAACAGGTTTCAAAATGAGCAAGATTATATTTGCTAAACTAAAATTCATATTTGATAAAATAGTTATGTAATGTGAAAAAATAAAAAAATAAAAAATAGTTTATGGAATTATTGATAGATTTTTCATTCCTAATGAAGGTTTTTTTTTTTTTTCTCCCTTATTTGGTTTAGGTGGATGACTAATTTTGTTATGAATTCTTTATTTCGTCTCTAAATGAATTTGTCATCATTAAAAATTTTATTACAATTTGTCACTATTACCCTCAATGTGTGACTTTTTTTTTTGGGGGGGGGGGACATTATTTCATCATTTTTAGTGATGAATTTGTTTATGTCTCTATTGGTAGTTTTTTTAACAATTTTTTTTCATCTTCCTTGATATTAAACGTGACAAAATTATTTCATCTCTATTTCTTATATTTATGAAAAAATAGTTTTGTCTCTAATTTCTTCCTTTAATGACAAAATATTTTGTCTCCAATTACTTACAAGTATGGTCCCAGCAATGTGTATTGGAGACAAAAACATATTGTCACAAATTTATCATTTTCAATGATGAATTAATTTTTTTCATCTCCAAGACCTTTCAGCAACAAAACATGTGATGAAAATTGTTTGTCATAATTAGTTTGGGTAATGCAATGTGTACATTTTGGAACAAATTTGTTTCGTATTTAAATCTCAAATTTGTTGTAGTTCTCTGGATGACTATTAGTCCATTCCTCTAGGAACTTTCATAGTCCAAACAGACTCCGAATCCTCACCTCTATTTTGCAAACAAACATCATATTGGTGCTCTTCACCTCACTAACAGTTTAGTTCGGCCTTTGATTTCAAAAACAAATGGTGCCTTTGTCATAACCCCATTCCACCCCTAATAGAATGATGTCGTGATGGTCAGTAATCCGAGATTACCGAAGGCCAACTTGCAAGGATTTACACAAATTGAGTATACATATGGGGCATACATGTGCGGAAGCAATAAATTTAAATCTAATTAGTCCATAAGAGCTGTGCATATATTAAATAAAATGACATACATATTAACATGGTTTTACAACTTGAATACAAAATAAAATAAATTTAATATTATATCTTGATTCTCAAGTCGAAAACATACAAAAGAAATGAATTGTAAAACTACGAAGCATAATCTTCAAGAGACTACAAAAATGAAAATCAAAACACATCTTCCAATAAAGCTTAGGCAACATTGCTTTCTTGATCATCACCTACATATATATATATATATATATAAGGGAAAGGGATGAGCTGAAAACTTAGTGAATGATATAAGTAATAAAGATTTGAATGAATGATATCCAAGATTTTACCAAAACAATACATATCATAGCTTGTAACAAAACAAGGATGAACTAAGTCCATCAATTAAAGGGGGTGTTTGGCAAGAAAAAAAAATAGCCTAGTTTAGGCTAAAATTCACAAAAAAACAAAATAGGCTAAAATAACTAATAAGACAAAACATCACATCAAACCCATAATCATTTCACTTTTTTTCTCACAAACATCACATCCAACCACAAAAAAATCCAATCATATTCCCAAACACAAAAATTTTAACCTACTAAAATAGCCAAAAACTAAAATAGCCTACTAAAATAGTAACTTCCCAAACGAAGCCAAAGTCTTTCAAAGCTTCTTGGGATGTTTACTAACATCTACATAATACAAAGGATGACATTTATTGACAAAACAAAGGAATAATCGACCCGGAATCGATTAGACAAGCCTACCCATCGATGGCAAGGGAGATATCTCAAACAAAGGTACTAGTTCCATTAAAGTCCCCTACCACTAAGGACCTTTCGAGAATGTCATCAAAACAAACATAATACTTGATACAAAAACTAAAGGATAACCATTCATGCTCGATCAAAAACGTTTTCCAAAACAAAGAAAAGTTTTTATCAAAACATTATAACATAACTTTATTAAAAATATCACTCACAATAGCTCTTCGGATGTAAGGAATTAAGGCAAGAATCCAAGACCTACAAATACATAGTAATTCCATTGAATGCACTTCAAGAAGGTAAGAAGAGATGCTTAAAAATGTTTAACAAGCTTCAAATGAGTAAAATAGATCCCAGCATTTCTTCTCAAAACCAAGTCAAAACAAAGTAAAACATATATTGGGAGTTAAATCAATGTTTTTCTTCTTAGAAAAGCATGCTGGGTACCAACCAGGTCTCGGAATGGATGCACAGAGATGAGCTGGGCCAAAATGGCCTAGTTGGGTGAACTTAGGAAGTCTTGGCCAAGGTGTGGTCTCCTTGGCAGAGATGTGGGCTGCTTGCCCGGGATATAACAAGGTGCCGACAAGGGTGCATTGTGGTTAGCCTAGGTGTTGTGACAACCACCTCCTTAATTAAGTAAGTTGATTATATTGATTACATGCTGATTATTAATTATGTGATTATGTGTTGTTGAGTGTTATTGATTGCCATGTGATCATTTGAATTAAGTTATTGTGAACAGATAGGATAGAATAAGATATAAACCTGTTTGATTCGATAATTTTAACAAGTTTGAATCAATTAATTAGGTAGGGAATTAGAACCTAATTCACATTAGTTTATTTAAATTTAGTTTAATTGAGATCATAATAAGATAAGAATTAATTTAATGTAAGTGAATTTGATATTTAATTTAATTTGCCACTTAAGTGTAAGTCTAGAATAATTAGAGGCTAATTGCATATCCTTGAGCCTATTCTTTAACACAATAAGAAAAGAGAGAGACTTAGTGGGAATTCTTGGAGACAAACATTGTAGAGACCTCTAGAGAAAAAGAAAGAGTTCAAGAAGGAGAAAAGGGAAAGAACTTCACAACCTTCAACAAATTGATTCCTTACGATAGTAATTCATATCTCATTCCATAAAATTGAGTTATAATACACATGAACTCATAGGATTTAAGTTGAATCAAGATGAATTCAAGCATAAATTAGAAGTTTTGTTCAAAAGAATAAGAGTTTAACATGAATATGTCTTAAATTGGAAGAATAGGATGAATTAGCTTTCAAACTCAACATGCATGCATAATTTCATGAAAATTTGTTCTTGTACACTTCACTTCATGCATGAGTCTTCAAAATTGAAAGGAAATTTCATGGGATTTGAAGATTTAAAGCTCAAACTTGTATGTTTATGTATATATATTTCATTTCAAAGGTTTGATTTGTTTTACATGGAAAAATTGAGTTGATTTAAAGCTATGAATTGTTTTTGATGTTAGAATTTCTAAGTCAAGGTTATTTTCATGGATTTTGAGTTGAATTGCATGAAAATGAAGTTAGAATTTGAAAGGAGGAAGGTCCAAAAATAAGAGCAATTTTCAGACACATTTTGAACCCAGACCGCATATGTGGCCTGGCTCGACCGCACGTGCTCGACTGCATGTATGGAAGAGCCTCTCCTATTTTTGCTCAGCTACTGAAATAATTACATGTGCGAGGCACACGTGCAGTGGTGGTTCCGCACATGTGGTTGTAAAGGCAATCTTGGTTTTGTTTTCGCTCCACTTTTCTACCTTTTGGCCCTACATTTGCATGGTTTTAAAGTGTTTTTCATGTGCACTTTCATCTCATGAACACGAATGAAATAGAAAATGAAAAGTTAAAACCAAATGAGTGAACAATGAATAGAAACCGATCAAGTAAACAACGAACTAAATAGAACCGATTGAATGATTGAATTGTGTTTTGAATTGTTGTGCTTGAATTTGTTTGTTAGGTCAGACGCCACATCTTTAGTGCATCTTTAGCACGTGTTTCTGAACCCACTGTGAGTAACACTGTTGTAAAGCTATGTTCCTTTATAAATATTTTCTGATTGATAAACATGTATTGTTTTACTGAAATGATAATGTTTACTGATGAATGATTGTCCTATTTTCTGAACTGTACTCGTGGCATCCATAGCATATTGTTATTGTTATTGTTATTGTTATTGTTACAAAGATCTTTATCAGTTCCAATTCTTGGAACTATCGTTATTGCATTGATGGCCATCAAATGATTGTTCGGTCTTTAAGACCTAACGATTGTTCTACTATTAGATGTACCACGTATGACTGATATGATATGAAACATTGATTGAAAAATTGATTTATTGATGAGTTGACTGTTTCAACTATTGTAAGGACATCATTCATAACCCCTTTACACAGTTGTTATTTATTGGGCTCTAACTCATTCTTTATTATATATATGTAGGTGATCGGGCACTAGATCAAAGTTAGTGGCATCGACCCCGAAACCTATTTTTGTCAAGCCAATTACTGTGCCTCATTGCAAGGCTCCGAACTATTGCATGTCAGGGCTTATTGGGTGATTCAGATTCACCCTTTTGACATTGTATTTAAGAGATAAGAATGTTTATTGAGTTTTGTTAACTGTTTTTGGCAATGGGATTTAATTCCCTAGCTTCTGCTTTATTTTGTACACATTTGTGTTATGGACTTAAGCATTTGTGTAATCAGTAGTATGTGAAATTTGTTTTGTTCATTTAAGTCCTTACAGCTCATTGGACATTATTTTCTATTATTTTTTAGCTTCCACCAAGCCCCATTGTTGTCATTATTATTAAACAGGCCTTTGGTAATCACAAATTACTGGCCGATTACGACGCTAAACTTATAAGGGCAGGTTTGGGTCGTGATAGATATGCAGTGGTTGGCCTAGGTGTGCATGCAAGGTACACTAAGCTACAGGTGATCATGCAAGGTAAGCCAATGTGAGATACAATGCTTAGTCTAAGTGTGAGGTTTGGACAAGAGTGGGTCTCAATGACCACACTTAGGGAAATAGTGAAGCCTAAAAATTTGGGTTTCCTCTTTGAACATGAAGAACATGAAGAGCATGGAGAACATGAATGCTAAAATCATAACTTCTTATTCAAAATTTGAGATTTCATGATATGAGTTCAAAACCATGGACATGGATAGCCATACTTGAAGATTACATGAAAAGAAACACAAAAACAAGGGACTTGGTACAAACTTTTGGATCAAAACATAGTTTTCTTTCAAGAACACAAGAATATTACTTTTCTCTTTCTAAAACAAAACTTTAAATCAATGCATGGCTCATAAATCATGCTAGATCATGTAATGTGATCAAATTAACATAAAGAACAACAAGAGTAGATCAAGAATCTAATCTTAAAACACAAATCCAATTGTTCAAGGTATGAAAATTAAGCTTAGAAATCTAGTTCTCACTCTAAGAACTTATTCTTCTTCCTAGAACTTCTCTCTCTTCTTAAACAAAAATATGGCAAATGATATGGGTTTCCCAACTGCTAACTGACTTAAAACCACTACTGGGACACGTGGCATCATCAGGCCAAATCTCCTCAAAAAGGTGCTAGAATGAAAAGACAAGAGTAGGTCAAAGTATATACAACAAGTAAGGTGGCATTGGCACTCTAACAAGGCAATGATCCTGGATCAAAACATAGGCTTCAGACATGTAAGGTCTCTTTGACCTCGGTTAGGAGAGGTGACACTTGGCCTAGGTGTGACACCTCGATCTAGGTTGTACAAGTCAAGGAACAAGATTGCTAGGTGTTGGCTAAAATGCACAACAAAGCTGCAAGGTTCAAGGATCAAAGATCTCAGGTACCTAGATGATAAACATCTCGGCCTAGATGATACACATCTTGGCCTAGATGACACACATCACGGCCAAGATGTCAGGGTGAAAGCGGAGGTCAACCAAGATGGTTCCAAGATGATCCTAGGTGTTAACACTCAACGGCCTAGGTGTAAGAGGTGCAAGGTGTAACCTAGGTGCGAGGTAGTAAAGATAGATGGCCTAGGTTCAACACACAAAGCAATGAATAAAGCATGAATCTAACACTTAGGCAAAACATAATAGTATCAAGATAAGACATGAACCTTTACTTAGACAAAATGAATCAAAGTTTGCAGATGCAAGGTTTACAAGACAAAATCATGTAAATTCTCATAGACATGACGAAGACAAGAATGAGGATTGTTATAGCCTTAGAGCATTTACAATGGAGTGACTAAAATTGTATATTATGTGACAAAAAAAAATAAAAGTAGAATTCAAAAATGTATGTTTAGAATTTCTAAATTTAGAAATTGAATGGTATTACAATGAATAAGTTAGAATGAGTGTCAAAAATGTGTGTTAAAAATTTCTTAATTTAGAAATTGAATGGTATTACAATGAATATGTTAAGAATGATTGTTAAGTGATATATATAGCGCAAATGGTTGTCCGTGTAATTTACCTCTTGTGTTATTTTGGTTCATGTACTTTTAATTGACTCGATTTTGACCTTAAATTTATGATTTTGTTTTAATTTGATCCAATTGATTACTACTCTTAGCATTTTTTTTTTAATGAAAAACACGTACATAAGTGTCACTTGTCATTTTTTTGGAGCAAAATTATAAACTTACTCATCTCAATTAGTTAATCTCAACTAGTTTAGTGACAATTTTTCTTAAAAAACACTAACGATATTATTAATTGGACCAAATTGAAACAAAAAGGTTCAAAATTGAGCCAATTGAAAGTGTAGAGATCAAAATGACACAAGAAATAAAATATAAGGACTACCGGTATAATTTGCACACACACACATATGTGTGTGTGTGTATTACATACAAAGAGAAAAAAAAAAAATAAGAAAAATGTTAGAAATCCCAACATTTATATCAAGAGTTTTACCAAATGTCTCACGTGAGTGTGGGTAAAATATTTGGTAGTTTTCTTTGTATCCCTAGCGTTGTTAAAAAATTCACTATGTTTGGTTTCAATTTTCTAAAAATTGAGTTTTTTATTTTTGTGTATTTTTTTATTTTTAGTTAACATGTTTAAAATTTTAAGTAATTTTTTTACTTTTTGGATGCACCTTACTTGGATGTATTTAAAAAGTAAAATATTTGTAAAAAAAATATTTTAAAAAATTAATAAATACACAAGAATACAAAAATGTTTTCTCTTTTTTTTTTGTATTTTTTGATATTTAGTGAATTTTTTTTTAAATTTCAAAAATATTATACTTTTTAAGTATATTTATATTAAGTGTATTTAAAAATTAAAAAAAAAATCAATAAAAATACAAAAAATAAAAAATTTCAATTTTTTAAAAAAAAAAATGACTCTTGAAAATTCGAACAAACAAGCTCATCGCATAGTTTTGACTCTCTATTGGCCTTGCTTTTTTACTCTCGCTTTTGACTTTTCTCTCATCCCTCTCCTCTCTATTCCATTGAGTTCACTTCCTCACTCGTCGCAGTTGACTTCAAGATTAACATCTGATAGCTTTCACCTCGTTTGTTTGGAGAGTTAGAGGGGGATTGAGATTGGTAATGAGATGAGACCTACTAACATTGACAGTAAGCTCCGGATTTGGATGGACTTCTCCAAGGGGATTCAGTTAGGCCTCAAAAACTTGGAATTATAAAAATAATCCGCCGGATTAGAAATTTTTTATTTTTATTTATTTTTTATTTTATTTTTTACATGTTGGGAAATTTTTTTTGAACATTAATGTTTAAATTTTTTGTATTTTTTGTTAAGTAAAAATCATTATTTTATTTTTTTTATTTTTTTTGAAATTTTTTTATTTTTTTATTTTTTTTACATGTTGGGCATTTTTTTTAAAACATTAATGTTTAATATTTTTGTATTTTTTTTATTTGTTTTATTATTTTATATAAAAATAATTTAACAATCCCTACATTAACAACTACCATCAAAACAAACACAATTTTACTTAATCCCCTCACTATCAATACTCTCACTAACAATCCTCTCACTATTAATCTCCTCACTCTGAATCCCCTCCATCCCACTTCTAAAAACAAACGGGGCCTAGAGGTGCACTAATAGCTCCATTGTGTAGGAGAAGATTCCTGCCTTGTTTTGTTTTCTCTTGAAAAACAATTTAAAAAGAAAAAATTAAAATTTGTTTATTTGAACTTTTTTTCAAAAAAATCAAAATTACTTTTCTTTCTACTATATATCAATCAAATTTTTTTCTCTCTCTCATTCTCTCACATCTAGGACTACAAACAAGCCAAGTCGAGTCAAACTTTCGTATGTTTAGACTTATTTATTAAGATTTTAATAAGTCTGAGTTCAAGTTTGAACTCAATGAAAACTTAACAAATCAAATTCAAGTTGAGTTGGCTTAAGCTTGACTTGAGCTTGAGTTTGTTTATGAACTTTAACAAGGGAAAGAAATTATAAATTCATTCTTGCGTATAAGACTAAAGTTACAATTAAAATTTTAATTATACAATTATATATATAATATATACAAACAATTAAAAGAAAAGTTAATATCGGATATTTGAAATGATCTAAATAAGTATACTTTTTGACTTTTTACAAAAAGATGTGTAGAAAAATAAAAAGGTGATGTGACCCAAATAAGTGTGCAACTATGTAACACCCCCAAAATAATACAATAAAGATAACTCATATGCGGAATAAATATGAGAAACAACATACTTTCATACATCAGAGTTCAATGTTTAACAACTAGTTAATTACCATGTAGGCGTACATCTTTCCAAGACATTGCTTGGTTACACAAATTGCCTCTCGCTCATTACATCTTAAGCCCTTGGCTTTATAAATAACAAACATACACACATAATGCATAAATAAGAAGCTCTTGCTTCCTGAAAGTCCATCCATGCTATTGCATTGGAGGAAACATCTCGCCTGCACCTGAAAATGATATTCCCGTATAAGGTGAGCCAACAGCCCAGTAGAGATAATCTAACACAATATATAAGGTTTAGCAAAGGTATAAATACTACGTGCATAAATAATACCGACACTAAAACATCCACAAAGCCTGCATATTTATATGCCACGAAGACCTAGCCTCATTCCCTGTTCCTTCAATTCATTTCCTGTTCATATATGCTACTCAATTCATGAGTTAAATTGATTATCTTTCAACAACCAAAATGAGGCTACAACTCAATGGTTTTCCAACTATGCAAAACACACACATAAACACTTCAAACTTGCCATTTTACGGATATTTCGTCCGAAGGAATCGGCACCCATTTATATATGAAATTTCGAGTCTTTCACCCAGGACACTCTGGCTAGCTTGCTTTAAATGAAGTCCATCCCCTTTTTCCTCCCAAACAAATATACATATGCAATATATTTATAAACATAATCACATATGAATTACATCCCCTTTCTCCTCCCAATAAACATACATATACAATGTATCTATAAACATAGTCATATGCAATGACAACCAACATTTGATTAGCATTAAATCGCCTAATCCTCATGCAATTTCTACAACAATCATAGCTATCCTCCACCGATAGCCCAATACATTTATCTCTAAACAGATATTCAATCTCAAGATAAATAGTTTATTCACAACTTCCAAAAGTGTAAGATAATACATATCTAATTTCACCATCTATACTCATAACCTTCCAATTTCACATTTTCAATGCTAATCTCAATTATTTATATATAATAATAATTTAATCAAAATTAGGTCAAAATCTCCCTCTTTCCAAATATCAACCCAAAACACCAAAATCAACTATTTTGGCACAACATGATCTTATATTCAAGCCTCATACTTGTTTACCTCATATTCGTCACAACCCCTCTTTTCATTTCACATCCAAATCTTAGATTTGTCCAAACCACAACCAAATCTCATAATCTATACACAAGAACAAATAACTAAGCTAAAAACCATATTAGAGTGTAGAAAATCCCTACCTCAAGCCAAGAAGCTTTCAAATTTTTCGACAACAGAAATTAAAATTTTCTTGGAGCCAAACGACGCCTTTTCCGCCCTCTACGTTTTGATCCAAAGCATTTCAATTTACGACCCCAATAGAACCAATCTAAGAGAAATTTTAAGATTTGTTGAGGATGCCATCTTCAGCGACTTAATTGTTGAAGAGATCCAATTGTCTGCGCTGTTTATAGATGCCCTCTCAAGTGCAGATATAATTTCTTCAATTGTTCTTTGAGAGAAGCATTTATTAATGATATCCAACTGATGATAGGAGCTCTTTTCTCTCAAATGAGGTTGCTGAGAGAATTCATCAATAATTGCAGAAATAACGACTGGATCGTTTGCATTTACCTCTTTTCCGTACACTAGATAGGTACTTTCGGTAGTTACGGGAAGGGCAGCTAGGCTCACTAATCTATATAATCTTTTCTTGTTGTGTGCACGTGTAGTAGTCATGGCTTGGTCACCGCAGTAACCTCCTTTTGTTTCGGTAGTCGGCTCATATAAATCAAGCTATTTTCGGTAATTCAGTTGTGTTTGCATAGGGTTTCTTCTAACAAAGACAATCTGCTCTCCTACAGCTTGAATGTTGTTGGATGGCTCCACCTTGACCTTGATTGCCTCAAACAGGACCTGAGGTGGCTCCATCAATTCTTTGATAGCCTGGTTGCCACCGAACAGATCTATATTGGCTTGTACTGCCTCGGGCACATCATGTTCTGATCCAGGCAGCTTAACTGATTGCTCGCCTCTAGGCTCCTCGACCACATTTGGCTGGGTCAGCTCCTCCTCAACCATATTAGGCTGGGCTAGCCCCTCCTCAACTATAAGAACATCAGTTTGAGAAGGCTTGAGGTAACCACTCTGCTGCTTTCTAGTGCTCATCTCCAAGGCACCTCCTTTTGATGTTATGGCTAACTCCTCCAAGTCTCTTACAATAGCGTCTATGGCATGAAGAGCAATTTTCTTTCCATTTCATCTGCAAATTTAACAAAACCATATCCCTTTGAGCGCCCAGTATTTGGGTCAGTCACAACCTTGGCACCTCTAATTGATGGATATTGAGTTCGAAAGGTCTCTTGCAACAAGTAATCTGTAACATCAGGTGCTAAATCCCCCACTGAGATAGAGTGCTCCAGCCCAGCATCAGGGCGTCTTTCTCCAATCCTTGAATGCCTTGAATATAGACACAACCTCATCAAGATCTGCCATTGATTGCACAAACTCTTTTCTTTTAGTAGACCACACCGCCTTTTCTCTACAAACTCTTATCATTTTCCCACCGAAAGTGAGCAAACCCCAGCTAGAATGTAACCTCTCTCCTAATGTGAGAGAGATATATATTATAAAAATCTTTCCCACTCAACTTTTTTTTTTTCTTAGCCTCTCTCTCAAATAATTTCCCACCAATCCTAAAACATTATCCTCATGCTAACCATGCACACCAAACAATCACCACCACATTTTTTTTTTTTTTGTTATTTTATTTTATCTTATTTTATTTTATTTGGGTCTTTACAAACTAGCTAAGCCAATGAGTCGAATTTCAGTATTTTTGGACTTGTTAATTAAGATTTTAATGAGTTTGAATTTGAACACAATAAAAAATTAAAGAATCAAGTTGGAACGAGTTCTAATTGAGCCGAACTTGAGTTTGTTTATGAACGGCTCTGTTCATTTGCAGCTCTACTCACATCATATACATTAATTAATCACTTTTTCTCTTATATCTATATATTTAACTATCAAAAAAATAAAAATAAAAAAAATTAAATCATCCCAAACTATAAAATTCCAAAACTATTTACAATACATATGACCAAACAAATTTTTAAATTTTACAAACTCTTTTTAAAAACTAATTTTTCAAAATTATTTCATAAATACAAACGACCTCCATTTTTTGTGTACTTACTTTACATCTGGCATTAAAATAGTTTTGAATCGAAGAAAGAAAAAAAAAAAAACATTAAAATAGTCACAAACATATCCATTACTCATGCTCTTACGTGTCTATCTTCATTTTTATAGAAAGATGGCAGCCTTTTCTAGTGTACTTACATTGCTTCAATCAATCATCTTCTTTCGTTTTAATTATTTAAGTTTTTCTTATATTTTTTTTATTATTTTTAGTGATTTTTTTTACTATTTTAAGCAATTTTTTTTATTTTTTAGATACACTTAATATAAATACAATTAAAAAGTATGATATTTATGGAAAAAAAATTAAAAAATTCAGTAAATAGCAAAAATGCAAACAAAAAAAAATGAGAATTCAATACATTTTCATATTATTGTGTATTTATTGATTTTTTAAAATATTTTTTTACAAAAAATATTTTTTAGGTACATTTAGGTTAGGTGCATTTAAAAAATAAAAAAAATATTTTAAATATTAAAAAATTTACTAAAAGCAAAAAAATATGTAAAAATAACAAATTCAATTTTTAAAAAATTAAATTCCAAAAATTGGAACCAAAAAAGGGGAATAATACTCCTCCAATTTGGCAAAAGAAAACATAACTTCAAGGATATTCATAGGATCCAATTTTTATTGCAAAACAAGTGAACCAAACAACTAAACCCTAAACCCAACAACTAAAGAAGCCTAATTATAATAATAAACTTGAGTTCTTGAAGAGTTTGTTGCAGATCAAATCTTGTATTCCCTTCATCTCAAAATATTAGTTTCTTATTTTATTTTTTATTGTCTTAAAATATTAGTTCATTTTAAAAAATTAATGACTAAAATAACATACAGTGCGTTTGGTTTCAGTTTTCTGAATTTAATTTTTTGAAAATTAAGTTTTTTGTTTTTCATATTTTTTTTTAGTGAATATTTTTAAAATTTTAAGCATTTTTTTACTTTTTTAGATACACCTTATTTAGATGTATCTAAAAATTAAAATATTTGTGAAAAAATATTTTACAAAATTAATAAATACACAAAAATACGAAAAATATACTAAATTTTCATATTTTTTTGTATTTTTAGTATTTAGTGAAATTTTTAAAGATTTTTTTCACAAAAATTATACTTTTTAAGTGTATTTATGTGAGGTGTGTCTAAAAATTAAAAAAATTACTTAAAATATTAAAAAATTCAGTAAAAAAAAAAAAATATGGAAAACAAAAAAGTAAAATTTTTTAAAAAGTATTTTTAAAAAACTAGAAACAAACATGGTGATAAATTTCTTATTTTGCCTTTATTTTAAATTCATTAACATTATTTTTAAAGTGTAATAATTGTACTACCAATAGTATTTTTATTTTATTTTTTGAAGAAACCAATGATAGCTTTGAAAAGTTAATATTTTTGAGATGTAATTAGATTTTCTAAAAGAGAGTAATATTCTGGAACTGAAAGAATAACTATTTTAAGTATAGAAACAATTAGGACATGTTTGATTGGGTGGATTAGAGTATGAGATTGGGATTATTAATCCGTGAGCCCAATTATCCTATGTTTGTTTTAACATTTTGGTTTAGGATAATTAATCCAACAAATTTGTAGGATTATTAGTAATGGGGTAGAGGTGGGATTATTAATCCAATAGATATTAATCCAATTGGATAGTGAATACCACACTAATTTAATGGGATTATTAATACTTCACTATTAATCTTTTGAATCAAACATGACCTTAAAGTACTATTTCTATGTTGGATTATAAAATGTATATCTGACGACAATTTGTAGACTTAGGCTTAATTTGGAAACTTGATTAAAAGTCAATTTTTGACTTTTTACGTATTTTAGATCACATCGCCTCTTTATTTTTTTAAACATTTTTTTTTAAAAAAAATTAAAAACACACTAAAAAAGTAACTTTTAATCAACGTTCCAAAACAAGCCTATAACTAATAAATAATATACACATGACTTAGAGCATCTCCAACCATACTCTCTAAAATGCTTGTCCAAAGTACACAGAAAACTATCTTCTTTATTTTGCCTAACTAGTTTAACTAGTGTATATTCCAACCATACTCTTTATTTTAGCTAACCAATCAAACTAACTTAACTAATTTTTAAAAGAAAATTATTATAAACATTAATAAATAAATAAATAAACATTAATAAATCCCTAACTTATTTTTAGAAAAAAAAAATTATAATCATTGATATAAAAAAAATTGTGCTCATTGACCGCAAGTCATACTGAGAAGCAAACATGTTTAAATGTAGTACATTTCTAGAAATCAGATTTCCAAGTGGACAAAAAATAAATAAATAAAAAATAAACCAAGCAGAACCCTCAAAAGTGAAACCCACTTCAACACACAATCAATATCAAGCCAAACCCAGTTCAATATAATTAAATTTGACCCAAACAGAACCCTCAAAAGTGAAACCCAAACAGAGACTCCGAAAGCTACACTTGTTTCCCTGGTCAGCCCCGAACTTCGAGCAATCGGTTGATTACACCATCGAGAACCGAAGGTTCCTTAATTTTGTAGAATTTCACTCACAAAATTCAATCTCAAGATTGAGCAAGAAGGAAAGAATAAAGTAAGAGGGATCGGTGATGTTCTTGGCCCTGTTCTGAGGTTGCATATCAGAGAGAAAGAGAGCCATACTGTGATCAATGGGCTGGAACAGATGGCGGGAAGAGTGCTTTACCTAGCAATGGACGCTGGCTACTTGTGGAGAGCCAAAACGAGAATGGGCAAAATGTCTCACCATTTGCCTCATGCGTTGGAGCCTTAGAAATGCAGCTTCAATAGGCAAAATGCCTAATTCTCTCCTTTTGCCTCCTGCGTTGGAGATGCTCTTAGCACGTTTTGTAACATTTGACTTAAGTAGCTAGTAAATAATATACACACGACTTAGCACGTTTTGTAATATTTGATTAAAGTACACTTAATATAATTCTTAGTAGATGAAAGCATGACTTAGATTGTTGTTTGGCATTTTCTACAATAGTATATTTTTTATCTTTTAATTTTTTGTATATTTTTTATAAAAAATTAAAAATTATATTTATTTAGATCATTTTAAACAACTATATATGTATAGTAATTGCTATCTTCTTAATATTAAACTATACTAATGAGACAAAAAAAAATAAAAAAAATATGCTCATTCTTTTTCTTGGAACTGATGAAGGCCACTAAGCTTGCTCTACCTGCACAACATAGAAGACACTGGAGTTCGGATGAGAATTTCTCCCAATAAACTACTTCTGAGAGAGAGTTCTTGATATTTGAATGTTTAGATATTACATATTCTTCCTTTTCTATTTTTTTGAAAAAATTAGAATATATTTTAATACATAACTTATTTCATGAATTAGGGAATTTATTGAAAAATTAATCTAATTAGGATTGATTTGCTAGTGGATCATAATAACATTTTTTAAAAGTTTGAACATAATCTTCAAAAAGACAAATATTACATAATTATAATTTTGTCAAAATATAATTTGCATTGGCTTGTAAATTAGTATCTCCTGCAAAACCACAAAAATTTTCTTTTATAATTTTTGCAAACTCGGCTAAGATTGTATCAAGTTTGAGAAAATTAGCCAACAAAGCTGTTTTTTGGCCTTTTCCAATTTTAGATTTTTTTCCACTGTCTTAACCATTGCAACACATAATATGGTAAAAAATGTTGTGATAAAATTTTAATAAAAAATTGAAAAATTGGTTATAATACATTTCCCAAGCGAAAAGGCTTTTCCAAAAAACGTAGAAAATATAAATGGAAATCGGGAAAAAAGAACAAAACTTTTTCAAAAAGAAAAAGTATATTCGAAAAAAAAAAACCAATAAATGTTTCCAAAAAAAAAAAACTTGTAAATGTTACATTTGTAACGAAGAAGGTCATTATGCACCCGAATGCCCAAAAGATGGAAAAAATGCAAAGAAAATGATCAAAGTTTTGAAGAATAAGATTTTAAAATAATATAGGGCGAAGAAATTTCTGATGAAGAAGAAATCTTATTTTAAAACTTCGGAGAAGAAAAAACATTTACCGAAGAAGAATTAACAAAATTCGAAAAAATACAAGAAGTTATTGTGCCAGAAATTTACAAACTTTCAAAATTCAACTTATTTTCAACAAGAGTGTTTGAACAATACAATGCCAACACTCAAGCAAAATGGTCAGAAGAAGGAAATATTGATATTCTTCTTTTTATAAGAAAAAAGTTGCAAGATGGAAAAAGAAATTCTGAAATTCAATGTATTCATATTGGATTAATACAAGTAACCATAAGCAGCCTTATTCCACCAAGGGATAGATACTCCTATTTTGGCAGTAATTTTAATAAAAGATTTTCGACCCAATGAAAGCCATCATTGGAGGAATTTAATCTAATTTGGCAAATGGAATAGTTTAGTTTAATGTTAGACCAAATTTATTTATTTCCATAAATGATCCTAATCTTGATGACACAATCAGAATAAGAATTAAAATACAAAGATTAGGAATGAAATCTAATTCATAATATTTTGCTATTCGTTGGAAAATAATTCACAAATTGACCAAATTTCCTGAAACAAAAACAAGATTAAACGATAATAAAATCGTTGAAATCTTTGAACCTAGACCATTTGACACGGTAATCCAACCACATCTAATGAATTGGAGTGATTTAGAAGTCTCTCACCAATGGTTAATCCATGACCTAGTGGAACAAGGAGAATCTTCTAAAACAAAAAATCTGGCACAAATGCAAATACAAGTATCAGGAAAAAATTTATATATTCAAAATACAGTTTCAAAAACTAAAGATCAACTTTTGTATTTGGAAAAGATTTTTCTAATAAATCATTGTCAAAATTAAAGCATTGGTGAATCAAGTAATAATTCTAATAAAAAATCTATTACTTTAACAAATGTTCAGATTCCTATTTTTCCAGGAACAAGAAGACAATCTGAACATATTAAATCTGCATATATATATCATTTTCAAACAAAAAATGATGATATTATTTTTTCTCCTAGCCAAGTAAAAAGAAGATACACATATGTATTGGGAACATTTAATTTTGCAAGTTATAAATCCTATAGTCTCACTGTTCTCATAGACACAGGAGTTACAATCAGCTCATGTAAATGGAATGTCATACCAAAAAAAATGGACATTAATGAAGCATCCAATTTTACTGGAATTGATGGCAACCATACTTCCATATAATTCAAGGCTAAAAATATAACTATTTGGTTAAATGATAGCAAGTTCATTATACCAAAAATTTTATGTCTTCCTTATATGCATGGAGATTTCCTTCTTGAAAATAATTTTATCTATAAATACCTTCCAATGCAAATACAAGAAAAAGTCATTTCATTAAGCATAAACAATGTCTTAATTCATATTCCATTGTTAGAACAACATAAATATATTTGTGATAAAGAGTTTACGTCCATTCCGCGTGGTGATTTAACTCCAATCATCAAAACCATTGATGAATCACATTGGATTTATAGAATTCTAGAAGAAAATTTTAGTGAAAATCCATTAAAACTATGGCAATGTAGTCCGCATTATTGTAGTTTAAAATTAAAAGACCCTAATGTTATCATTAGAGTAAGATCAAATAATCTATTCTAGACAAGATATAGATGAATTTGATATTCAACTTCAGAAACTTTTAGACAAAAAGTTAATCGAAGAAACTAGAAGCCCTCACTCTAGTCCAGCTTTTATGGTAAGAAACCATGCTGAAAGGAAAAGAGGAAAAGCCAAAATGGTAGTCAACTATAAACGGCTAAATGAAAATTTAGAATTTGATGGATATTTTATTCAAATAAAAGATGTTTTGATTAACTTAACTAAAGGATCAAAAATCTTTAGCAAAATTTGATTGTAAAAGTGAATTTTGGCAAATTCAATTGACTGAAGAATAAAAAAAATTGACAGCTTTCAGTGCACCTAGAGAACATTACCACTGGAATGTTATGCCTTTTGGGTTAATTATAGCACCAAAAGTATTTCAACGGTGGATGGATACAATTTTTAAAGATCTTAAAATTGTTGTATAGTTTATATTGATGACATACTTATTTTCTCTAAAACCCGGGAGGAGCATAAGAAACATTTAAAATTATTTTGTGAAAAATTCCAAAAATATGAAATTATTTTGTCTCCAAAAAAGATTGAACTAGGAAAAGAATCAATTGAATTTTTTGGAATAATTTTAGACCAGAAAGGTTTAAAATTACAAGAACATATTTTGTCCAAAGTACGAGATTTTCCTGATACTCTTGAAAATATAACACAATTACAAAGTTTATTAGGTATTTTAAATTATGAACGGAATTTGATCAAAAATCTTTCAAAAATAGAAATTCCTTGGTTAACCAAATTAAGGAAAAATGTTATTTTTGAATGGACAGCAAAAGATGTTACTTTAATTAAACAAATTAAAGAAAATGTTAAAACTTTACCAGATGTTTATCTTCCGAAAACATGTGATAAATTAATTTTAAAAACAAATGCCTCAAAAGCATGCTGAGGATGTGTTCTTAAAGCAATACCAAGTAACTTATAGCATGATAAAAGATACCTTTATCAGAAAATGGGATTAGGCCAAGAAAAAATCCAATACCCATAAAATTACAAAAAAAAGAACTAATTTGTGGATATAACTCTGGAACATTTAAACCAAATGAACATAAATATTTATTTTTGAAAAAGAATTACTTGCAATAAAATTGGCAATAAAAAGTTTTCATATTTATTAAGCCCCATAAAATTTTACTGTACGCACTGATAATAAGGCAGTAAGTGATTTCTTGATCAATAAAAAACCTATTGAATAAGAAAGAAGATTAGCCTGATATAATAAAATTTCTGAATATATTTTTGAGGTAGAACATCTTAAAGGTACTAACAATTTTCTTGTAGATTTTCTTAGTAGGAATTGTTTCAAAAAATTAAATTACTAAACAAGTAATTTTAATTTTTGCAGAAGACCTCTAGACCAAGAGAAAAAAATGGACAAGGATAAGCAAACCGCTCAAGGAGATTGGTGACAATTGCTAAAAAAGCAATCCCCAGAAAATAAAAAGTTTATGTTGTGTTTGTAGGAAGACAACCTGGAATTTACACAGAATGGAATAATTGCAATAAGCAAGTTTGGGGATTTCCAAGAGCAAACTTTAAATCCTATGATAGCATGACCAAAAGCTAAAAAAAGCTTTTTACAGTGCACCAGTTATGCCTGTTTATCAAAATATTTTTTGTCAAATGAAAATTAACCCAGTTCCAACTAATATTCAGACATTTAAACCAAATGAATTTGAAATAAAAGATTTTTTCAACCATGATATATCAAGAGAAATTTATACATAACTCAATGGAGTTTGGAAAACTCACATTGTAGACAACAAAGTGAAATTTCGAAAACATATGGGAGTTCTGGCCAACAAATTAGCTGAGCAAACAGCTAAGTTCAAAAATTTGCAAAATTTTTGTTTCAATATCCTTAAACAAATGAATTGGAATGAAGATTTTAATTTTTAAAAAATAAAAAAATTTCTTCAGCTACCAAAACTTATATCTGATGAGTTTTCTAATCTAGTTTTTGAACAAATAAAAAGAATTTGTCTTTTTGAAAAAGTAAGAACATTGCTTCCAAAAGAAATTTTTATGTTAATAAAAAATCGAGTTGAGGATCATCGTGATAAGATTAGACAAATCTTAGAACGATCTTATGATGAATTAAATTTTAAAGATGGAATTCCCAAAATAACCATCATAGCAAATCATGACATGTGGAATTTTGAAGATATAGATTGGGGAATTACTAATCAAGTTATTTTTCAAATTTTAGATCCAATCCAATGGATAGAATATCTAATGATCATAAAAGCAATGCTCTCATGGGTAGTAAAAGGCTTTCAATGAAGTAAATATTTTACTTTCTGGATCTCCAGTACAATTGGTTGGTGAGAATGAGAACATTTTTTCCAACCATACCAAATTTGGTATCTCAAAGAAACTGAAGATTTTGAATTTGAAGATGACTATTTGGATGAAGATTGTGTTAGGGAAAATATAAGATTTCCCACAAGTAAATCAATAAATGGGAATAAAAACTAATGCGGAAAAATTAAATCAAAGGCAACACAAGAATTTTTACGTGATTCCCTCAATGTGAGGTACGTCCACGGGATCAAAATCCGATTCCAATATCAACGAAATAGTTTCCAAATGATTACAAACGAGACACGAATGGTCTCACAAAACCACCCTTAGGTGAATTCCAAATAATCACAAATAAAGAAGAGGAAAGACCTCACCAAATAGATGAATCAAAATCTTCAGAACCAGAGTTGAAGAAAACCCAAAATAATGAACCAAATCAACCCACCAAATAATGATCAAACAAATTGATACTCCACAAAACAAAGTCCACCAAATTGCTTGGTCAACTCAAGCACTATCTCACCAACCAAAGTGTATTCTGCTGCCGCTATATTAATGCCTTGGATGAACATAATATATATATATATATATATATTAAATCTTGGGTTTTGTAAACAAACCCTAATTGTTGCTAAACTGAATTAGGCCTCTAAAAATTAAATATAATATATTAAAATATATTATACCCAAACCAAACCAAACCAAGTTAGAATTCTTTTAACAAACCAATTGGGTCTCAAACTCCAATAAGGAGATATATCCCAACAATTCTCCCCCTGTCAACTTAGGTGGAGACATCAACCATAGCCGCCAAAGTTCGACACTTCAAATGTTTGTCCCTCGACAAAGTCTTAGTCAACATATATGAAATATTATCATCTGTGTGAACCTTTTCGAGTTACAACAATTTCGAATCTAACACATCACGAATCCAATGGTATCTTACATCAATATGTTTCGATCTTGAATGAAAAGTAGAATTTTTACTCAAGTGAATAGCACTTTGACTATCACAATAAAGCACATACTTTTCTTGTTTCAAACCCAACTCTTGCAAAAATTTCTTCAACCATAACTCTTCTTTGCAAGCTTCCGTAATGGCAATAAATTCAGCTTCGGTAGTTGAAAGAGCAACACATTTTTGTAATTTAGATTGCCATGCCACAGCTCCCCCTGCAAAAGTCATCAAATATCCCGAAGTAGATTTTCTATAATCAACATCACTAGCCATGTCAGAATCCGTGAACCCATCAAGCATCGGCTTACCATCTCCAAAACCCAAACACACCTTCGAAGTCCTTCGAAGATATCTTAGAATCCATTTTACCGCTGCCCAATGTTCTTTACCCGGATTAGAGAGAAATTGACTCACCATACCAACGACGTGAGCAATATCCGACCTTGTACAAACCATGGCGTACATCAAAGAACCAACTGCTGAAGCATAAGGAATTTTCTGCATCTCTTCCTTGTCTTTCTCACTTGTAGGACATTGATTCGAACTAAGCTTGAAGTAACCTGCAAGTGGACAACCAACCGGCTTCGTTTTATCCATATTGAACCTCTCAAGAACTTTCTCAATGTAGCTTTCTTGAGACAACCAAATCAGCCCCTTTTTGTGATCACGAACAATTTTCATACCAAGTATTTGCTTTGCCGGTCGCAAATCTTTCATAGCAAAAGACTTGCTCAACTCCAATTTCAACCTATTAATCATAGTAGAATCTTGACCCACAATTAACATGTCATCAACATAAAGCAAAAGAATAATAAATTTGCCATCCGGAAAATTTTTCACAAACACACAATGGTCCGAAGTGGTTTTAGAAAAACCATTATTCATCATGAAAGAGTCAAATTTTTTGTACCATTGCTGCGGGGCTTGCTTGAGGCCATACAAACTTTTCTTCAATTTGCAAACAAATTTCTCTTTCCCTTTTTTTACAAAACCTTCATTTTGTTCCATGTAAATTTCTTCTTCAAGGTCACCATGAAGAAATGCAGTCTTCACATTAAGTTGCTCAACTTCAAGGTTCATACTTGCAGCCATGCCAAGTACAACCCGAATAGAAGACATCTTCACAATCGGCGAGAAAATCTCATCAAAGTCAATACCTTTCTTTTGCCCAAAGCCTTTCACAACAAGACATGCTTTGTACCTCAGATTCTTCCTATCCTTCTTCAATTTGAAAACCCACTTATTTTTCAGAATTTTCCTCCCCTTAGGCAACTTCACTAAATCATAAGTGTGATTTTCAAGTAAGAAATTCATCTCCTCTTCCATTGCCTTTTTCCAATCATCTTTCTTTGTGTGCTCAATTGCTTCTTGGTACCTCTCAGGCTCCCCTTGATCGGAAATCAACACAAATTCATTGGGAGGATACTTTCTTGAAGGTTGCCGGTCCCTTGTAGATTTTCTCAACTCAAGTTGTGGTGGCGGTTCTTGAGTTGGATGCTCTTCCTCAATTTCTGGCTCGACTTCATTAGAATTAGCATCATCTTCTACATCTTCAATGGGTGGCTGCACATCTCCCCCATTTTCATCATCAACTGAAGATGAAGGAGATGGATCCATGTCAATGAGATCACTAGTTTTTGGCTCCGGTTGATCACCTTTACCAAAGTCTTCAATTGTTTGGTCTTCAAGAAATACAACATCACGGCTTTGAATGACTTTCTTGTCGACTGGATCCCACAATCTATACCCGAACTCATCACGCCCATAGCCAAGAAAAATACATTGTCTTGACTTACTATCAAGCTTGGACCTCTCATCCTTTGGAATGTGAACAAAAGCTCGGCAACCAAACACTCTCAAGTGCTCATAAGACACATCTTTGCTCGTCCAAACTCTTTCAGGAACATCATTATTCAAAGGATAGAAAGGAGACAAATTGATCACATCAACTGCTATCTTCATTGCCTCACCCCAAAAGGATCTTGGCAATTTAGCTTGTGAAAGCAAACACCATGTTCTTTCCACAATGGTGCGATTCATCCTTTCGGCAACGCCATTTTGTTGAGGAGTCTTCTTAACTATCTTTTGGTGCTGAATACCTTGGCTACGACAATACTCATCAAATGGCCCAATGTATTCACTACCATTATCTGATTGGATGCACCTCAATTTCTGCCATGTTTCTCTTTCAACCATGGCCTGAAAATGCTTAAATACTTCTAGAACTTGATCTTTAGTTTTTAGTAGAAAAGCCCAAACTTTCCTTGAATAATCATCAATGAAAGTAACAAAATAAAGTGCACCACTATGTGTTCTAACTTTTAAAGGACCACAAACATCCGAATGAATCAACTTCAAAACATTTTCTTTTCTAGAAGCAACATTTTTATGAAAAGAAACTCTATGTTGTTTACCCGCTAAACAATGAACACAAGTTTTAAGATGTGTACCTTTCAAACTGGGTAGAAGCTCTTTCTTGAACAAAACTTGCAGCCCCTTTTCACTCATGTGCCCAAGTCGCTTGTGCCACAATTCAGTAGAAGTATCATCTTCAAGTGCATTGACAACACCTTTATAAATTTTTCCTTACATCGAATAAAGTGTATGAGCCTTCTTCCACTTAGCCACCACCAAAGAACCCTTTGTGAGCTTCCATATTCCATCACCAAATTTGTTGTTGAAGCCTTCATCATCTAGCTTCCCAGTAGAAATCAAATTGAGGCGAATGTCGGGAACATGCCTCACGTCTTTAAGCAACAACTTGCAGCCCAAATTTGTTTCCAAGCAAACATCACCCATGCCAATAATCTTGGACAAACCTTCATTACCCATTCGAACAGAACCATAATCTCCTTTGGTGTAGGTAGTGAAGAAATCGACTTGAGAAGTCACATGAAAAGAAGCACCGGAATCAATCACCCAATTGCTCTCTTGGCCTACAAAATTGATACAATTATCTTCACAAACGACCATGAGATCATCAGTAGTAACTGCCGTTGTGTCTTCTTGCTTGTTATCCACACTTTTGTCACGCCTTTTTTCCTTGTTCTTGAGCTTTCGGCATTCTCACTTCATGTGCCTTTTCTCATGGCAATAACAGCACTCAATGTCTTTCTTTGAAAAAGAACCATCTCTTGATTTGTCACGGCTTTGATCACAACCATGAGGAGTCTTACTCCTCTCCCTTGTTTTGCTTCGGCCTCTCACAACAAATGCTTCTGAATGAGAGGAACTCGCTGATTTTCTTCTAGTTTCTTCATTTAACAAGCTACTAGTGACTTGGCCCATTGTGACAACTCCATTGGGTGCCGAATTACTAACTGTCACAACCAAAGTCTCCCAACTTTCGAGCAAGGAACTAAGTAGCATCAAAGCCTGCAACTCATCATCAAAAACAATTTTCATAGAAGCAAGTTGGTTAACAATACTCTTTATTTCATTCAAATGTTCCGGTATAGGGCTGCCCTCTTTATATTTTAAATTAACCAACTTACAAAATAGAAAAGCTTTATTTGTGGCTGATTTCCTATCATAAAGGCCTTCTAATTTTTTCCATAAATCATGTGCCAAAGTTTCAGTAGCAACATGATGAAACACACTGTCATCAATCCATTGACGGATAACACCAACATCTTTTCGATTAAGCCTCTTCCATACATCATCTTTCATATCATCAGGTTTGCCACTGTCACCCTCAATAGGCCCATACAAATCTTTACAAAATAATAGGTCCTCCATTTTAGTTTTCCAAGTTACCCAATTGCTTCCATTGAAGCTAGACATATGACCCACATTCCCCTCCATTGATTTACACAAATAATTAAACCCAAATAAACCGTAAGCTCTGATACCAGTTGTTAGGAAAAATATAAGATTTCTCACAAGTAAATCAATCAATGGGAATAAAAACTAATGCGGAAAAATTAAATCAAAGGCAACACAAGAATTTTTACGTGGTTCCCTCAATGTGAGGTACGTCCACGGGATCGAAATTCGATTCCAATATCAACGAAATAGTTTCCAAATGATTACAAACGAGACACGAATGGTCTCACAAAACCACCCTTAGGTGAATTCCAAATAATCACAAATAAACAAGAAGAAAGACCTCACCAAATAGATAAACCAAAATCTTCAGAACCAGAGTTGAAGAAGACCCAAAATAACGAACCAAATCAACCCATCAAATAATGATCAAACAAATTGATGCTCCACAAAACAAAGTCCACCGAATTGCTTGGTCAACTCAAGCACTATCTCACCAACCAAAGTGTATTCTGCTGCCGCTATATTAATGCCTTGGATGAACATAATATATATATATATATATTAAATCTTGGGTTTTGTAAACAAACCCTAATTGTTGCTAAACTGAATTAGGTCTCTAAAAATTAGATATAATATATTAAAA
Source organism: Camellia japonica (assembly GCA_030407325.1). Lineage (NCBI taxonomy): Eukaryota > Viridiplantae > Streptophyta > Magnoliopsida > Ericales > Theaceae > Camellia > Camellia japonica. Next base: position 103,815,525 of record JAPPVO010000024.1, on the reverse strand, counting down.
TATATTATACCCAAACCAAACCAAATTAGAATTCTTTTAACAAACCAATTGGGTCTCAAACTCCAATAAGGAGATATATCCCAACAGATTGCAGGAGGAAGCGATTGGAAACTATTCAAAAACTTTCTTTAACAGAATATTTGATAGACAGTCTAATATCTGTTTCACAAGCAGCTTCTAATATCCATGGCTCAGCAAAATTGTCATTCATGGTCACAGATGGTAGAATACTATTTGTAACTCATTTTCCCATAATATATCAAAGGTCTCCTACACAAATTAATGAGGCTCTTGACATGTTATTAAATCTCAAAAAGAGAAATAATTTGGATCTTCCGTTGGAACTAGCCATGACCGCAGATGATGTAGAACAATTTCGAAATGAGCGATACAGCCAGGATCCCGATTCCCCTCTATTAGAGACTGATGAAGAGTATCACAATCTCATCAACGGGATGGAAGCATAATGAACTCCACTATCACATGCAGCAGTCTCTTGATCGACTCCAACCTTATCCAGGACATGTGGAGCAACCTGCATTATTAGGTAGAAAGTGGTCAAACAAATTCTTTCAGTCGACGCTATACGACAAATAAGATCAACCAAATCTTATCTATATCTGTCTATCTCTTTGAACAACGGGGAGGCTAGACAGTGTATATAATTGTAGCTTGTCAGAATATGGCAAATAATTGTAGTTTTTCCTTTAGACTTTTTTGTCTCTTTGTATTTATTTTTATGTAGACATTTTCTAAAGCCTATGATTAGGCTTGACTAGGTAGTTGGAATTTTGGGCAAACTTTGGCTGAAAGTCTAACCAAGTTAGGTATGCATTAAGTTTTTGGTTTTGTTTGTATCCATCAATTGTATTCTATAAATTGGCTTTCACGCCAACATAATAGACAATGTAAATTCTCTCCATCCTTTTGTTGCCTACTTCGTCTCTAACGTCTATTAACTCCATAACTCCATCATAACTCCATAATAAAACTCCAGAATAAAAATAGTAGTGGAAAGCTCTTTTCCTTTTGTGTAATTAGTTTTGAATTGTACAGAGGTATGGTTGCCATCAATTCCACAAAAGGAGCTCTGATACCAATTACACAAAAGGAAAAAAGCTTTCCACTACTATTTTTATTCTGGAGTTTTATTATGGAGTTATGGAGTTGTGAGACGTTAGAGACGAAGTAGGCAACAAAAGGATGGAGAGAATTTACATTGTCTATTATGTTGGCGTGAAAGTCAAATTATAGAATACAATTGATGGATACAAACAAAACCAAAAACTTAATGCATACCTAACTTGGTTAGACTCTCGGCCAAAGTTTGCACAAAATTCCAACTACCTAGTCAAGCCTAGTCATAGGCTTTACAAAATGTCTACATAAAAATAAATACAAAGAGACAAAAAAGTCTAAAGGAAAAACTACAATTATTTGCCATATTCTGACAAGCTACAATTATATACACTGTCTAGCCTCCCCATTGTTCAAAGAGATAGACGGTTATAGATAAGATTTGGTTGATCTTATTTGTCGTGTAGCGTCGGCTGAAAGGATTTGTTTGACCATTTTTCGCCTAATAATGCAGGTTGCTCCACGTGTCCTGGATAAGGTTGGAGTCGATCAAGAGACTGCTGCATGTGATAGTCACTATGCTTCCATTCTGTTGATGAGATTGTGATACTTTTCATCAGTCTCTGATGGAGGAAAATCAGGATCCTAGCTGTATCACTCATTTTGAAATTGTTCTACATCATCTGTGGTCATGGCTAGTTCCAACGAAAGATCCAAATTATTTCTCTTAATAAAATTTAATAACATGTCAAGAGCCTCTTTAATTTTTATAGGAGACCTCTGATATGTTATAGGAAAATGAGTTACAAATAGTATTCTATCATCTGTGATCATGAATGACAATTTTGTTGAGCCATGGATATTAGAAATTGCTTGTGAAACATATATTAGACTGTCTATCCAATATTCTGTTAAAGAAAGTTTTTGAATAGTTTCCAATCGCTCCCTCCTGCGATCTTTATCCAAATAATCATCTTCAAATTCAAAATCTTCAGTTTCTTTGAGATACCAAATTTGGTATGGCTGGAAAAAATGTTCTCGTTCTTGCCAACCAATTGTACTGGAGATCCAGAAAGTAAAATATTTACTTCATCGGAAGCCTTTTACTACCCATGAGAGCATTGCTTTTATGATCATTGGATATTCTATCCATTGGATTGGATCTAAAATTTAGAAAATAACTTGATTAGTTATTCCCCAATCTATATCTTCAAAATTTCACATGTCATGATTTGCCATGATGGTTATTTTGGGAATTCTATCTTTAAAATTTTATTTATTATAGGATCGCTCTAGATTTGTCTAATCTTATTACGATGATCCTCAACTCGATTTTTTATTAACGGAAAAATTTCTTTTGGAAGCAAAGTTCTTGTTTTTTCAAAAAGACAAATTCTTTTTATTTGTTAAAAAATTGGATTAGAAAACTCATATGATATGAGGTCTGATAGCTAAAGAAAATTATTTATTTTTTCGAAATTAAAATCTTCATTCCAATGCTTTGTTTGAGGATATTGAAACAAAGATTTTGCCAATCTTTTAACTTAGCTGTTTGCTCAGCTAATTTATTGGCCAGAACTTCCATGTGTTTTCGAAATTTCACTTTGTTGTCTACAATGTGAGTTTTCCGAACTCCATTGAGTTCTAGAAATACTAGGGTTGAAAAAAAAAAATATTTCAGATTCATCTGGTTTAGATGTTTGAATATTAGTTGGAACTGGGTTAGTTCTCATTTGACAAAAATTGTTTTGATAAACAGGAATAACTGGTGCACTGTAAAAAGCTTTTTTAGCTTTGGTCATGCTATCATAGGATTTAAAGCTAACTCCTGGAAATTCCAAAACTTGCTTATTGCAATCGTTCCATTCTGTGTAAATTCTAGGTTGTCTTCCTACAAACACAATATAAACTTTTTCTTGTTTGGGGATTGCTTTTTTAACAATTGTCAACCAATCTCCTTGAGCGGGTTGCTTACCCTTGTCCATTTTTTCCTCTTGGTCTAGAGGTCTTCTACAAAAATTAAAATTACTTGTTTAGTAATTTAATTTTTTGAAACAATTCCTACTAAGAAAATCTACAAGAAAATTGTTAGTATCTTTAAGATGTTCTACCTCAAAAATATATTCAAAAATTTTATTATACCAGGCCAATCTTCTTCCTTGTTCAGTAGGTTTTTTATTGATCAAGAAATCTCTTACTGCCTTATTATCAGTGCGTGCAATAAAATTTTCTGGGGCTAAATAAATATGAAAACTTTTTATTGCCAATTTTATTGCAAGTAATTCTTTTTCAAAAATAATAATATATTTCTATTCATTTGGTTTAAATGTTCAAGAGTTATATCCACAAATTAGTTCTTCTTTTTGTAATTTTATGGGTATTGGATTTTTTCTTGATCTAATCCCATTTTTTGATAAAGGTATCTTTTTATCATGCTATAAGTTACTTGGTATTGCTTTAAAAACATATCCCCAGCATGCTTTTGAGGCATCTGTTTCTAAAATTAATTTATCACTTGTTTTAAGAAGATAAACATCTGGTAAAATTTTAACATTTTCTTTAATTTGTTTAATTAAAGGAACATCTTCTGATGTCCATTCAAAAATAACATTTTTCCTTAATTTGGTTAACCAAGGAATTTCTATTTTTGAAAGATTTTGATAAAATTTCGTCCATAATTTAAAATACCTAATAAACTTTGTAATTGTGTTATATTTTCAAGAGTATCAGGAAAATCTCATACTTTGGACAAAATATGTTCTTGTAATTTTAAACATTTCTGGTCTAAAATTATTCCCAAAAATTCAATTGATTCTTTTTCTAGTTCAATCTTTTTTGGAGACAAAATAATTCCATGTTTTTGGAATTTTTCACAAAGTAATTTTAAATGTTTCTTATGCTTCTCCCAAATTTTAGAGAAGATAAGTATGTCATCAATATAAACTACACAACAATCTTTAAGATTTTTAAGAATTATATCCATCCACCGTTGAAATACTCGTGGTGCTATATTTAACCAAAAATGACATTCTAGTGGTAATGTCCTCTAGGTGTACTGAAAGCTGTCAATTTTTTTTATTCTTCAATCAATTGAATTTGCCAAAATCCACTCTTACAATCAAATTTCCTAAAGATTTTTGATCCTTTGGTTAAGTTAATCAAAACATCTTTTATTGGAATAAAATATCCATCAAATTTTAAATTTTCATTTAGCCGTTTATAGTTGACTACCATTCTGGCTTTTCCTCTTTTAATTTCAGCATGGTTTCTTACCATAAAAGCTGGACTAGAGTGAGGGCTTCTAGTTTTTTTGATTAACTTTTTGTCTAAAAGTTCCTGAAGTTGAATATCAAATTTATCTATATCTTGTCTAGTATAGATTATTGATCTTACTCTAATGATAACATTAGGGTCTTTTAATTTTAAACTACAATAACGTGGACTATGTTGCCATGATTTTAATGGATTTTCACTAAAATTTTCTTCCATAATTCTATAAATCCAATGTGATTCATCAATAGTTTTGATGATGGGAGTTAAATCACCACGCGGAACGGGCACAAACTCTTTATTACAAATATATTTATGTTGTTCTAATAATAAAATATGAATTAAGACATTGTTTATGCTTAATGAAATGGCTTTTTCTTGTATTTGCATTGGAAGGTATTTATAGACAAAATTATTTCCAAGAAGGAAATCTCCATGCATATAAGGAAAACATAGAATTTTTGGTATAATGAACTTACTATCATTTAACCAAATAGCTATATTTTTAGCCTTGAATTGTATAAAAGTATGGTTGCATCAATTCCAATAACCAAAATTGGATGTTTCATTAATGTCCATTTTTCTTTTGGTATGGCATTTCATTTACATGAGTTGATTGTAACTCCTATGTCTATGAGAACACTAAGGCTATAGGATTTATAACTTGAAAAATTAAATGTTCCCAAAACATATTTGTATCTTCTTTTTCCTTGGCTAGGAGAAAAAATAATATCATCATTTTTTGTTTGAAAATGATACATATATGTAGACTTAATATGTTTAGATTGTCTTCTTGTTCCTAAAAAAATAGGAATCTGAACATTTGTTGAAGTAATAGATTCTTGATTAGAATTATTCCTTGATTCACCAATGCTTAATTTTGACAACGATTTGTTAGGAAAATCTTTTTCAAATACAGAAGTTGATCTTTTAAGTTTTGGAACTGTATTTTGAATATATAAATTTTTTCCTGATGCTTGTATTTGCATTTGTGCAGGATTTTTTATTTTAGAATATTCTTCTTGTTCCACTAGGTCATGGATTGACCATTGTCGAAGGACTTCTAAATCACTCCAATTCATTAGATGTGGTTGGATTACCGTGTCAAATGGTGTAAGTTCAAAGATTTCAATGATTTTATTATCGTTTGATCTTGTTTTCGTTTCAAGAAATTTGGTCAATTTGTGATTTGTTTTCTAACAAATAGCCAAATCATGTGAATTAGATTTCATTCCTAATCCTTGTGTTTTAATTCTTATTTTGACTGTGTCCTCAAGATTATGATTATTTATGGAAATAAAGAAATTTGGTCTAACATTAAACCAAACTACTCCATTAGCCAAATTAGATTGAATTCCTCCAATGATGGCTTTCATTGGGTCGGAAATCTTTTACCAAAAATTACTGCCAAAATAGGAGTATCTATCCCTTGGTGGAATAAGGCTGTTATGGTTACTTGTATTAATCCAATATGAATATATTGAATTTCAGGATATTTCTTTTTCCATCTTACAACCTTTTTCTTATCAAAAAAAGGAATATCGACATTTCCTTCTTCTGACCATTTTAATATTTGAAAGTTGATATTTCAATCTTGCTGAAAAGAAGTTGATATTTGAAAGTTTGTAAATTTCTGGCACAACAACTTTTTGCATTTTTTCGAATTTTGTTAATTCTTCTTCGGTAAAAGTTTTTTCTTCTCCAATTACATCTTCAAGTCAAATAGCTTGTAATTCTTCTAGAGATATACTATCTGCTTCTTGAGATATTTCTTGACTATTAATATTTGTCATCATGAAAATTAGTTATTCATCACTAGAAATTTCGTATAAGATTTCTTCTTCATCATAAATTTTTTTGCCATATATTATTTCAAAATCTTGTTCATCAAGAACTTTGATCATTTTCTTTGCACTTTTTTCCCTTTTTGGACATTCGGGTGTATAGTGATCTTTGTTACAAATGTAACATTTACAAAATTTAATTTTTTGCAAAAGACCTCTATACTAAGAGGAAAAAATGGACAAGGGTAAGCAACCCGCTCAAGGAGATTGGGTGACAATTGCTAAAAAAGCAATCCCCAGACAAGAAAAACTTTATGTTGTGTTTGCAGGATGACAACCTGGAATTTACCCATAATGGAATGATTGTAATAAGCATGTTTGGGGTTTTCCAAGAGTAAGATTTAAATCCTATGATAGCATGACCAAAGGTAAAAAAAAAAGCTTTTTACAGTGCACCAGCTATGCCTATTTATCAAAATATTTTTTGTCAAATGAGAACTAACCCAATTCCAACTAATATTCAGACATTTAAACCAGATGAATCTGAAATAAAAGATTTTTTTAACCCTGATATATCTAGAGAAATTTATACAGAACTCAATGGAGTTTGGAAAACTCACTGGAGTTTGGAAAACTCACATTGTAGACCCCTCCAATCCTTAGCCTCCACTCTTTGGTTGATCATATTTGAGAGCCTCTCCATACATAAGACGAAAAGGTAAGGAGATAGAGGGTGTTCTTGCCGAAGTCCCTTACTGGGTTTAAATTCTTTAAGCGGTTCTCCATTCCAAAGAATTGCAGTACTCAAGCTTGTGACACAATTCATCACCAATTTTATAAAGTTACAATCAATTTTGAATTCAAAGAGAGTTTGTTCAAGGAATTCCTAGGAAATGTTATCGTAAGCATTTTCCAATTCAATCTTAAGAATCATGTGGCCTGCCTTACCTTTCATCTTCGTCAAAGTATGGATATCTTCTTGGGTTATGATAATTGTTATTCCAAGTAGGCAACCCAAGAGGGGGGATGAATTGGGTTATTAAAAAATTTTACAATATTTAAAATTATAAACACAATATTCAAGATTTTAACAAATAAAAAACTTAATAATAATTATCAATATAAAAGTAAGAGAGATAGGGAGAGAAAATCAAACACTGAGATTTATAGTGGTTCGGCACCCCAGGCCTATGTCCACTCTCCAAGAAACCTCCTTAAGAATTTCGTTACTATCAAAATGAATTAATACACCACCAAGTCTTCACCAAGCTTGTGGATTTTGCATAAGACTTACTCTTATCTATTGAGTCTCACTCAACAATAAATGCCTTACCCTTACAAAAATCTCTCACAAAAATAATGAATAAAAATAAGTGGTACTTAAACCCTCTTTTACAATAATTCTCTCACAAAGAGTAAATATGAAAGTGTAAGAACAAATGCTATACTTAGATCTGAAAGTGAAAGAGCAGATTACAATATACTCAAAATTTTGGAGCACACAAATTTTTTTTTCTCCACACACAACACTTCTATTTATATCCAAAAATATATCTGTTGGAAGAGACAGACACTCCTTGAGATGCAGCTGAATTCAAAGAAAATCTGTAATCTTGAAAATTTGAGCACATTTAAGCTTTTAGTCAAATTTGTACTAAAAAGCAAAAAGAAAAGCTAATTGAAATTATGTCATGTATGACTTTTCACATGCTAATATATATGATACAATCAATGTTGTGTAAAAAATAATTGCTCCCGTGATGTATGCTATTTGTATTATATGCATTATAAATATAATGTTCTAATCAAATATTTACATACACAGAAAATTCTCTTCAAATAATATTTATGATAGATCTGAAAATATATGCCCTCTTTAAATTATTGTAAATGTTGTAGAGATTTTAAACTAAATATATTCTACCACTCCATATCAATTTTGTCAAAATAATACAACCAATATCAATTTGTCAAAAGATGAATAGTGATCAGCCTAATTTTTCAAAAAGTGAATAGTAAAGTTTTCAAAATATTCTCATTTAAATAATATTTATAACAAATATATCATACAATTTATATTTTAAAAAGATAATATTTTGTGTCAAATAATATAGAATATGTATATTAAAAAATCCAAAATTTTTAAATAATATTTTAGACATCATCAAAATTAAACAATATGATTAACAATAATGTTGTCACTGGTGGATCTCCCCGGATGAAGCTGCTTTGGTTTGGACTGATAATACCATTGAGCAAGGGTCTTAATCTGCTGACCAATATCTTAGTAAGGATTCTGTAGGTGACATTACATAGACTGATAGGGCGAAATTGTTTGACAGATTCAAGGTTGTCAACTTTAGGTATAAGGGCTATAAGGGTTCTATTAATATCAAGTGGAATGGTTTTAGTAGAGAAGCATTTGCACACAAATTCAAACATAGATCCCCCAACAATGTCCGAAAAAGTATGGTAGAAAAAAGCTTGGAATCCATCTCTCCCTGAAGCTTTAAAAGCTTTAATGTTCTTGACAACTCTCCAAACTTCCTCATGAGTAATGTTTCTAACAAGGTCAAGGTTATCCTCAGCACTGATATGTTTAGCCAGATTATTCTAGTGGGAAAGTGCAGTAGTAGATGTAAAAGAAAAGAGGTTTTTGAAATAATGACTCACCAGGACTTTCAACTCGGTATGATTATCCACCCACACACCAACATCATTTTTTAGAACTTCAATCTTAGACCTTCTTCTTATGATGATGGTAGAAAGATGAAAAAATTTAGTGTTTCTCTCTCCTTGGGTAATCCAATTAGTACGAGACTTTTGAAACCACAACAATTCCTCTTGATAAAGGACTTCATTGAATTGATCAATGAGCTGGTTTTCTAGACAGTGAAGGTTATGGGAGTAATGGATGGCTTGAACAGATTGGATGCCATTTATATGTCCCAGGAGCCATCTTTTTTTCCTGAAAATATTGCCAAACACAGTTCTATTCCAATCTGTAGCCGAAGTGGCCAAGGAATTAAGATTATCTAAGAGATGATGGTGACTGAAAGGCAATCATTGTTCCTCAACAAGTCTACGAAAACCATTATGAGTAATCCAAGCAGCTTAAAATTTAAAAGGTTTAGTAGGAGAAAAAGAAGAGGTTAAAGAGTTACCTTGAGTGAAGACCATAAGTGGTGAATGATCTGAATACGTGCGTGGGAGATTGCGAACATAACCCTCAGGAAATAGAGTTCGCCATTCCGTGTTAGAAAGAGCTCGATCTAGTCTGACAATGGTGTTAGCCCACCCTTTACGATTGTTAGTCCAAGTAAGTCTTGGCCCCACACAACCCATATCCATAAGATTACAATCATTGATTCATTTTGCAAATTTTTTACTTCTCCTACGAGTTTGGCTAAGGTCCTGGCTTTGATTTTGTGTAACTGAAAAGCTACGTTTTTCCTCAGAGCTAGAGTAATCATTGAAATCACTTGCAACCAGCTATGGTTCTTGGGTGTTTTGGGCTACAGATTCAAGTCCTTCCCATAACTCATCCCTCAACCTGCTATTTGGACTGGCATACACTAAAGAGAGCACCCACGTTGGATAGTCTTGTCTTTAGATGGTTGCAGTAATCATTCAGGAGTTTGCTTCCGTTACTTGAACATTTGCTTGACTGGGATCCCAAAGCATCCATATTCCTCCATTTCGGCCAATTGGGTCTACATGAGTTGAAGCCATGAACCCTAAGTGATTAAAATACATACCCATAGTATTGAGTTCTACCTTTGTTTCTAGGAGGATGATTATACTTGGCTTGTGAAGCCTCATAATGTCCCTCAGATTTCTCTTGAATCGATCGTTTCCGACACCCCTACAATTCCAAAGAAGAATATCCATGGATGATAGATGGAGTTGTGGTATTTCCTCCTCTTCAGTAAGGCCTAAGACAATTTTTTCCATCTTCAAACTGCCTTCCAGTGTTTCCAAAGGCCTCACCAACACAATGTGGTTCATATTGTGTGCATTCGTCTCCCTCCATGGTTGAATCAGTAATTTCACTTCGTTTCTCCACCAATCTATGCCAACGTGGTGATAAGCTTCTTTTCTTGGCTCTAAAAACATCAGAGCTCTGAATTGATCCACTCGGTGTTTCACCATTGGGACCTTTTCTATTATTTCCTCCATCTTCTCTCTCAAACAAATCTGGAGGTTTTCGATTTTTGGGTTTATAGGAGCTATCAAGAGCAAGCTTTGGTTTCTTTTCTTGTGGAGGATCAGTAAAGTGACTGAGGAGGGGGTTTTCTTGACCAGCTAGTTGATCAGAGCTGACACCTCTGGTACTAGAGGTTATCCCTTTCAATTTTTTGTTAGACTGTTTCTCATGTGTTCTCATTGCTATTCCATTGGGCCCTTTTTCAATGGCCTTTAGCTTGTCTTTATTACCAACCGTGTGAGTTTGGGCTTTGTCTTTCACCATTGTTTGGTTGATCTCCATTTGATTTACTGATGGGCCTTGGTCTTTATCATTAGGAATTCCTCATATCGCCTCATTAGTTGCTTTTGCATTTGTGGTCTCCTGAACCTATTGTGGGCTGGACATCTCCACTGGGATTTACTCTTCTTGTAGGACTTCAAATTTATTACCTTTTGGATGGGATGTTTTTTGTTTGGGCTTCAATGGCTTTGCCCTCCATCTTCTACTGGGCACAGTGGTCTAAGGCCCAAAACCTTCAATAATGTCATCGTTCAGCCCATCCTCCTTTTCTTGCCCCCTGGGCTTTGGTGGTCCTGCTCCATTGGTTCCCAAATGGGTAGTGGCCTTATTCTGGTTCATCTTCTCCAGCACTATCATCGGATACTCCATATACCTCTCTCTCCGGTGCCCTACTCTTCCGCAAGCAAAACAGAGTAGATGAACATGTTCATACTCCACCACATATTTATACTTTCCAATTATGAGGTGCGAGGTTAGAGGTTTACGAAGGTCCATTTCAACACAGACTCGAGCATACCTATCTTTGGCGGCCATAACCGTATTAATATCTACTTTCAAGCATGCCAAGAGCCTTAGCAATGTGGTACAGAATCTTTTCGTCATAGTATTCAATAGGAAGATTTGGAAATCAAACCCAGATTACAGTTGTGTCTTCCTTAGCCTCGTCAGATTTGAAGTCAGTTTGCCATTTTCGCACAGTAACATAGTGGTCCATGACTACAAAGGGTCCACTAGTCTAGACTTTAGAATAACCATCCATCATTTCAAACTTAATAATGAAAAAACCATTTCCAATGTCCAGTACCTCAAAGTTCGCTTGAAGGCTCCATATTCTTTGCATTCGAGTGACAAAAAGATTATACCCAATATTTTTGCCCAGTAATTGCACGATAAGGCACTTCTTCCATGGTTCCATAACCTTCTTTAGCAGATCAGAGGAGATTTTGACTACTGGGTTGGACCCATTACCGATGATTTCCATACCTCCCTCTAGGTCTCCATCATCTTCCATTTCCTCATCCAAAGTGAGGTGGTCCGTATCACAATCAAAGCTTTTCTCCTTATCATTCTCATTGAACCTGGATCGCAAGAGCACTTGTTTGAAGGATTACTCTTTAATCTGTGTATGTAGCTTTCCATTATCAGCATTAGTTGGGCCCTTTGTTGCATTCTGGTCCAACAACGCCTCATTCATTTGTGCATCAACCCCATGACTATCAATCGAGTTCGTGACAGTTGGTTCTGGCTCTTTCACCTTTTTGTTGCTTCAATCAAGATGATCTTGTTCCTCCGATGTGCGTCAAAGTTCCTCAGAGCTCTCTCTAACGGTCATATTTTAGAGAGAGAAACTAACTTATAATTAATAGAAATTATGGATGATGAAAGAAATGAAATTAACAGAAAACTACAATATAGTAGTCATAAAGACATCTCCAACTCTTCACTATTTTCTTATCTAATTTGATTTCAAATTTAAATAAAATAAAATAAAATAACTTGATTTAATATAAATTACTTCAAATTTTTCATTAAATTTTTGTCAAAATCTTTGTTTAAAAAAATTCATTCTTATCCCAAATCTATTTTTTCATCAAATTTGATGAAGAAAAATAATCTTTAATATTTTATGTTTTTAAATTTGGGGAAATTACACTCTCATTGTATCAGTGAAAAATATTTACAAAAAAAATAATAAAATATTATAAATATTAATAATTAAATTCATAAAATTTTTCACTTTTTTGCAAATAACTTTTACTTCACTGATGTGTTATTCTGCCTTTAAATTTTATTAAGCTCAAATTTGATAAATAAAAAAAAAAAAATGATGAATCTTTAGTATGATGGAAAAAAATGTTTCTGCCTTATTTTAGTAAACATTTTATAAAAAGATTAGAGAAATGGGATTATTTCTATAAATTCTACGTATAAAACTAGTAAGAATTAAAAAAATAAAAACTTGATCAAAGTAGGGGTTGTTTGGAGTTTGCTAATATTTTTTTTTAACACTTTCGATTGGTAACTCGAAAATAATAAGGCTTGAATGGCCCGAATCCAAAATAACGTCGTTGTTTATTATTATTATTATTATTATTATTATTATTATTTTATTTTATTTTTAAAAAAAATTAAAATTTTTTTTCTCATTTTTCTAAAGATAAAGAAGATGAAGGTGAAAAAGAAGAAGAAGAAGAGACAAGAAAGAGAGAAGGAGCTGGGAACACAGAGAGAGAGAGAGAGAGAGAGAGAGGGGGGGAGGGGGGGAGAGATACACATCATTATCAACAATATCTTCATCAACACATTATCATCATCAACAACAACATCTTCATTAATATCATCAACACATCATAATGAACAATAATTTTTTTTTTTTGTTTTTTTCCTTTATCTTTAGATCCATATCCACTAGTAAAAAAAAAATAAAATAAAGAAAATAGAGTTTGAAAGAGATGATTGGCGATACTCACCGGTGCCGCCACCAACAGAGAGAGAAAGATGTCGCCATCACCGTCGATCTCCCTTATCTTCCTCCTCCGCTATCACTGTCATCACTGTCTTCTTCTCTTCCTTCGCCATCTCTCCATCTTTTCTCCTTCTCTTTCTTCTCTTCTGTCTTGTCTCTCTCTCACCTCTCTTCTTCCCTCTATCTGTATTCAAAAGCAAGGAAAAAAAAAAAAAAAACCAAAATGACGTCATTTTGGATATTCAAGCTACGAAATATTATTGTTTTTTTAATTATTTATTAAAAAATTAAAAAAAATAATATAACTTAAATAAATATAATTATTTAAATCATTCTCAAACAACGCCTAATCAAAACACATTAGTGTCCAATAAAAGTCAGCAGAAGTAAAGATCAGTCCTGACTCCGGACCTGTTTCTTCATCCACTCTCCCAACAAACATCAATGGCGATCCGCAAAACCCCAAAGAGCAAGCAAAAACCCAGATCTGGAATCCTCATACTCACAGTCTCCATTGCAGTAATTGCTTTCTTGTGCCTTATTTCTTCTCTCAATTCTACAAATGGGTTCTCATTTTCCTCTACAAAAAACTCAGATAACTTGTACTATCACAGACCTTACAATAGCTCTGAAAAGTACTTGTTCTGGGGTAATAGAATCGACTGTCCCGGAAAGCATTGCCAGTCCTGTGAGGGTTTGGGTCATCAAGAGTCCAGCCTCAGGTGTGCCCTTGAAGAAGCCATGTTTCTTCAGAGGTATCTACTTTTGATTTTGTTTGTTGGTAGAGTTGTTTGTGAATGTGAGTTTTTTTTTTTATTATTATTATTATTATTTTTGAGTTGAGGTTGAAGAACTACAGGTGAATTGGGTTTTTAGCAAATGGGTTTTTGTCAGGATTGTTGTGATTTTTCTAATTTCTTTTTTCTTCTTAATCATTGAAAGATAATTTGGGAAACAATGTATGGGCTTTTTGACGGTTTGTTTATAGAAGATGGCATGTAATGACTTGAGTGATGTGCATTTTAGTAAGATTTGCTGGTTTAGAATGTTAATAAATTTTCAAGGATTTTAAAGATAGGTATAATCACTATGCTTGGTCTTGTTATTTGCACTTTCCATTATTTCCCAATTGAGAATTTATGATGCTGGATTTTCTTTCTTTGATGTTAGGTTCTCAGGGTATCCATCCGAAACTGGATCAATCCCTTCTGCCTTTAGGGGGAAAAAAATTATGACTATGCTGTAATAAAACCAGTTAAATTTTGGAATAATTTGGTTAAAGAATTAGAAAATCTGGCAATTTAACTGTTTTCACATTTGACTTGGAGTTTGAAGATGAAAATTTCAGAAACTTGAGGGCTGTTTGGGATGTAATATTTTAGCCTAATTTAGGTTAAAATCCACAAAAAGACAAAATAGGCTAAAATAGTTAATAAGATAAAATGTCACATCAAATCCATAATCATTTCACTTTTTCTCTCACAAACATCACCTCCAATTACAAAAAAATCCAATCATCTTTCTAAATACAAAAATTTTAGCCTACTAAAATAGCAACTTCTCAAACACCCACTTTGTTTCTGTAAAATTTGGAAGTCGAACCCATGAATATGACTATTTAGGCCTTGTTTGGGATGTTTTAAAAAAATTAAAAAGTCAAAAAGTCACTATCCTATTTAAGTCACATCATCTTATTTAAGTCACATCACCTCTCTACCACATCATTTCAAACCCAACCCATACCCAATCCATATTTCATAAAAAGTCAAAAAGTGCACTTATTTAGATTATCCCAAACCACCCCTTAATGTTTAGATCAAATGAGATCTGGACAAAAATTGACCTTTAGATTTTTATGAATTGAAGGCATATAAATTGAGTTTATTTGCATTTCCAAAGCTTGTTTAGTTTGAGTAATTTGATTTCATGTTCTTAGAAATAAGATGCCTGTAAAATCCAGAAGGACTAGGGCACCATTGCCATTGGTCTGAGACTAAGTAATTATCACGATCTTAGTGATAAGGGTTCTGATTCCACGACTCTTTCTTGTTGCAGAACTTTTGTGATGCCTTCTAGGATGTGTATTAGTCCAATACATAACAAGAAAGGAATTCTTTATCAGTCAGACAATGCAACTTCACAGGAAAGGTAAGTTTCATGTGGCTTATTTTGCAATGAATCTTCTGTTAGACGTTAGTGATATTGCAACATTGCTGAACTATAAATTATTTTACTTGCGGTTACGATTCTTTGTTAAAAAACAACAATTTGAGGCTTATGGTTCACTGCATGGTACAAACACTGACAGAGGATTGGTGTCGTACGTGCATATCAGGTGTTTCCTAGTTTGCTTATCAATACAAGGGTAAATTACAAATACACCCCCTGAGATATGCTTAAAATACAGATTGGCCCTTTGGTTTGAAAAATTACAAATACCCCTTTATTAGAATTTTTTATTTAACAGAATTAACTAAAGAAATGAAATTCATAATTGCTCTCCTATACAATAATAAAATTACCTAAATTATTAATTGAAACATATTTTTAATATCGTTAAAAACTGTTAATTGACTTGATGATTTATTAATAAAAGGGGTGATTTGTTATGAAATTAGAAACCTCAAGGGGTGGAATGTAATTTTCAAAACCAAAAGGGGCTATTCGTATTTTAATCAAATTTGAGGAGGTGTATTTGTAATTTACCCTCAATAAAATGAACCAGGACATGATTGTTGCACTTGAAATTGAACTTATCACATGAGTTATATGTTGGCATGGCATGGCCAAAATTAAAAAAATATGGCTGCCACTGTATGCTAATATTTGCTTTATTTTACTTATTAGGTGGGCGGCTAACTCCTGTGCCATGGATTCTTTGTATGATCTGGAGCTCATCTCCAACACTGTTCCTGTAATTTTAGACAATTCTGAAGCATGGCATCAGGCCCTGTCAACAAGTATGATGTTGGGGAGCAGAGGGATTGCTCACGTACAAGGAGTTAGTCGGGCTGATCTCAAAGAGAAAAGTCGATACTCAAACATCTTGCTCATTAATCAAACTGCTAGCCCTCTTTCATGGTAGACTCATTATCCCTCTTGTGGTTAACTTGTGTTCTCATATTATAAGAGCACAATGGTGCCCATCGTGACTCAATATGTGTGTGGATATTTACCGAAAGAGTGATCAAGGCTGGGCTAGATTCTTACTGATTTACAAAAATAAACTAATTTAGGTTTGTGCTGAAAAGAAAAACCATCTTAAATTAGTTCAGACTTCATAGCAAGTGATATTTTTTTATAATTTTTGTTTGTAATATATATAGCATGTAACATATCCTCCTTGTGAAAATTATAGTTGATTGGCAACCTTTCTAAATTCTTGATAATTTTTTGTAGATATTAATCATGGTAACTATTCATTCAGGTTTATGGAGTGCAAGGATCGAAACAACCGCAGTGCTGTAATGTTGTCATATTCATTTCTTCCGTCAATGGCTGCGAAGAAACTACGAGATGCCGCAGAAAAGGTTAGTAATCAAAATATTATTATCTACTCAGTTATGTTGAAATGGGGCACAATTTACCTCATTTGTGCTATTTCTACTGGCTGCTAGAAAATGAAACATGCTTCTGATCAAAATATGTATGCTTCGACATATTTTTCTTGTATTCAAGTGTGTCAACATTATTCATTAACTTGGTCCAAACATTTAGGCTATATCATTTTTGTACATAAAGTATTCCGTTCGAAACTAATGCAGACATGTGCAAGGGTCCTGATATCATTAGTTTAAAAAATGCCACTATGTTATATGGACTCGGTTACGAGTATCGAGTGTGGGTATCAAGCCTCCTAAACTCTAAATCTTGGGATAGGGGGATATGTATCCAATAGTTGGATATGGGTACAACATTGACACGTCTTGAATATTTAAATGTGGTGTATGGTATATAATATTATGACATTATTATTTAGGAATGCAAGGGGTGACCATTGGTTCAATGGTAAAAACTTTGGCGTAATGACTTTGAGGTTATGGGTTCAAGTCTTAGGGCAACCACTTTGTCATTATGCCAAAGGTTAGGTGTGTAGAAACACACATTAATGTGTACTAATTGGGCGTTGTTTTTTATTATTATTTAGGAATGTACTTCAAATTAAATCACATTCATTTGAGAGAGTAGAATATTTTTTACTATCAAATGTGAGCTGTTTTTTTCTACAAACATCATAGGAAATTAGAGAGTCCAAATGTCTAGTATGAGTATGGGGGTTGAACGCGTATTTTATACCCTTGCTCTCGTCATATTTGGTGGACCCAAGTATGCAAGGGAGAATCAACCAAACCCTCTTAGATATCTCTCATATTTGGTCGTCATAGGTATGCAAGGGAGAATCAAACAGTCCATGTAACATTAATAGGTGGTAGATATTTCTCATAGTGTGCGAAAATTTATATAGCTCATAAATTAGCGCATGTTTGAGAAACTTTACTTTTGGGTTGGTTTTGTTCAAAACCAAATCCTCTTAAGTATCCTAGTGAAAACAAATTTTCATTGAAATGGTTCCACCACAAAGAAATCAATTTGGTAAAATTCACTTTAAAAGGCTCAAAGTTCACCCTTTCATCATATATTATGTTCATTAGTCCATATATCATAAAAATGCTGTTGTGTCAACGAAAGACAATCTTGCCACTTTTTCTTTGTTTAACCAAAAGTCAAATCAAAATTCAAAAAAATCCATGACGAGATTTTTCTTTTTAAACCCTAGAAAACTCAAAGATTAATTTTTGAGGAAAATATAGTTTACGTATAGAGAGAGCGGAGAATTTTGAAACCCAAGTGGTCACAAAATTCATATCATTTCAAGAAGATTTGAAAAATATATATATATTAATATGTTACTTGATTCTAGAAGATGAATAAGGTGAAGATGATGGTGGTGGTGTAGTAGCGACAATGATCCGTCAAGTCTTTTGATTGATAAAGCTCTGTCGGAACTTTGATTGAGGTTTAAAAGTTCGAGGGAAAAAATCATATAAAAAGAAGTTCATTCATATGTTCATTAATTTATTTGTCAAAAAATGATATTGTGTCAGTGCAAGAAAGCCTTACCGTTTTTCCCTTGTTAAAATCTAAATTCTAAAATTCCTGACAAGATTTTTCTTTTTAAAACACTAGAAAACTGAACATTTAATTTATTAGGAAAACATAATTTACGAATAAAAAGAATGGAGAATTTTGAAACCCAATGGTTACAAAATTCATATTGTTTCAAGAAGATTAAGACAAAAAGAAAAATGATTAATCTGTTATTTGATGGTGGTGGTGCTGCAGTTACAATGATCTTTGAAAGTCTTGTAATCATGATAATGCTCCATCAAAACTCTGACTGAGGTTTCAAAGTTTGAGGGCGAAATTCAAATAAAATGAAGCGATTAGAAAGTTTTGTTGTTATGCAAATGGGAAAACTAAATTCCATAAAACCAAACCCCAAATGATTTATGTTCTACCCTGTTTTACTCCAAAAATGGTCCCAAGGACCCTAGTTAACAGCTTGCGCAACGTTACCAAATGAAGGCCCAAGTTGACAATTGAAAAGCCCAATCCACACTTCTTCTTAAAACCCAAGTATTAAGGAGAAAGAAACTGGAGCCTTATAACCAGTATAGATGGGGCAATTCCAGGCGATGTGAGATATATTCCAACACATCCTCCTGGACCACAACAAATAGTAGCCGGACAAACGGAACATCAGTCACATGTCCAACCAAGTTCTGATGCCAAATTGAAAAGCCCAACCAAGCTCTGATGCCAAATTGAAAAACCCAATCCACACTTCTTAAAATTCAGGTATTAAAAAGAGGGAAACTGGAGCCTTATAACCATTATAGATGAGGCAACTCCAGGCGATGTGGAACACATTCCAACAAACTATGCCCAAGGTATACCCAATAAAACCAGTTTTGGGGTTTCCTAAACCACCTCTTAAAGTATCATGGACTTTGCATTAATTCTTGTAGGTTAAGAAATTCTTATTTCATATTTTAATATGTGTTTAGGAAGGTAAAATAAAAGATTGAGATGTTCCTAGTGACAACAAAATCAAAACATGGACATGGCTCCAAAGCGGACCTCTTTTATTGTCACGCCTCAGATTCCATAACCTGAGTCTGTCATAAGGGATAAAGGGATAGGGGACTAAGGTCAAACAAGTCACAAAATTATGAAAAAGTCCCCAAGGAGGTTGACTAAGAGAAGGTCAAAGGTTGAAAGTCAACTTAGGTGAGTCAAGAAAATGGTCTTATCGTTCAAGCAGTCTCGGTTAATAGGCAAATTCAAGGGTTCGGTAACCTTATTCCTTCCAAAGTCAATAATGGATCACAATGCAAACATGTGATGCTAACACAATTACATGATAAGTTCTCTCAATTTCCATGGGAAATCTAACATGGAACCATATATCCAATTTCATTCATTCCATGCAATCTCATAAAAATTTCATTTTCAATACATTGGATTCCAACATGTGAGTCAAAACATATGGAACCAACAAGTTATGCCCTTATGGGCTTACAACAAAGAGGCCCTTGGCTCTCAACAAATGATTGGCACTATGGCCTCACATGTATCACAAAAGAAGTCTCACGCCACTTCACCTCTTTGGGTTATTTCCCACACCTGAAAATGTGTTAGGTGATCAGATTTCACTTTATAAATTTTAGGTTTTGATCAATTTTAAGCAAGAACCACCCTAGGTTGAAGTTTAACTCCTCAATGTTCAAAATAGTCAACTCTAATACAACACAAGTTTTAATCTACACAGGGCACAATAAAAACTCAAATAAATATTAATAAAATGGACATAAAACCCAAATCATTACATTTATCACCAATTTTTCTTAGTCTATTTTAATCCTTAGCTATTTAATGTCGGTCGATGATCATCTTTATCTATCTTATGTGCATATTGTCAATATGATACATTGCAGTGAAATAGGTTAGGAAACCTTATGGTTGCAATTAGAATTTATGGTGCTTTAGGATTGTGTAAGTTTGTAGTTTTCGGCTCAGTAAGGTACAAAACTAATCAGGTTTCTTTATGATCATATTTGTGTCTTGATTTTTTTGGACAGGTTTAGTGTTCATAATGGCAGATTGTGTCATTTGTTTCAGTTTGCACGTAGACCTGAGTTCAAATCGCCTGGTTTAAACACCTTCATTTCCTAGCAAATTGTTGGAAAGAATATTAAGATCAACAATAAGCTGGTTTGGGATAGGGAGTTGAAAAGTTTCATGGTTGAAGCTAGTCCAGAAATATTTTATAGAGCAAATGGTAGGTTATGATATATTGGAAGCAACGAGGTCTATGCATATGCAGGAGCACTGTCCACCATTGTAGTTTGTCATGTTGTGGTGTATGGGGTGATGGTTAAATGGCTCTGCCTCTTACTTTGGAATGTCACATAGTTGAATACCTAGTGTTGATTGCACCTTGAGTTAAAAATGTGATGCAATAGTTCAGTACAACTTTTAACAAGCTGAAAGCTAATAATCAAAAAGCATAAGCTAAAAGCACCTCTCCTCCTGCTTCCCAATAATTGGTTTTGTTTCAGCTTCTTTACTTCGGCATCATAAACTATAAACAGAAACTTCACCAAACGCTCTGGCACAAACTTATAAAAAATACTTACTATAAGCAGCTCCATAAGCTGCACCAAACACCTCCTTTATGTGGATTAAGTCAACTAAGCAAGTTAAATAATTGGCCAGCTCTATTACCAATTCAATGGTTGGCTTCTTTGGCCAAAACAGTGTACGACTGTCAAGTGCTCTTTACAGTGTAAGTTTTCAACTGTTTTTTGACAGCCATTGTTGCTTTGGCAATGGTTCCAGTCTGATTAATTATACTGGTTATGGTTGATGCATTTTTGCCCCCAAAATTCTCCATTTTATCAGGTTTTTTTCTGTCATTTATATCTTGCCTTGGGAATATAATTTAAATGAGGAGAATATATTAGGAAAGTGCTGTGGTCCCCAATTAGACCACATTTTTTATCTGGTCACGGATTTTAGATTGATAGCAGGGAATGTGGACTTTTCCAAATAGCTACATACTTTGTTAATGGATTGTATGAATAATAATTCCGCACTGTTATTCTAACTCATTCACTGCCGCTTGCTCATTATTTGCAGAATGTAATTTTGCATAGATAATTTATAAATACTTTTGTTATCAACATTTGATTCATTTGTATGAACTTATTTTAAAAAAATAAAAAATAAAATAAAAAAGGAGTAATATTGTAAGACCTACAGATTAAGGTGCTCCTTGGCGATTACGATGCTATTCATGTTCGTCGAGGTGATAAATTAAAAACTAGGAAGGACAGCTTTGGCATTGATAAGGCCTTGCATCCCCATCTTGACCGGGACACTCGTCCAGAATTTATTCTTTGTAGAATTTCAAAATGGGTTCCACCAGGACGAACACTTTTCATTGCTTCAAATGAGAGGACACCGGGTTTCTTTTCACCTCTTGGTATCAGGTAAATCTTTTTTTTTCTTCTTCTTCTTTTTTTTTCTTTTTTGCAATTTTTTTGTTTATGGTTCTTTCATTTTTCTTAGCCTATGTACTAGCAGGAATATTGTCTGAGACTGAATATTTCTCAGCTATTGTTTAGGCTCCATAGAATACATCATTAAAACTCTTAGATTGCTCTAAAAGAGAACTGAATGTTGAAACCAAGGACAGATCCAGATTCAAATTTTGATAGGGCAAATACACATGTAACTTCTCATTTGTTGAAATTATCTTACTAATTACTAGTATAATATACATAGTTTTTTACAATTTGAGATGTTCCTAGATCCATCCTTGTTTCCAACCCCTACTGTTAAATTCACCTCTTCTGACCCATAAATCAATAGGCTGAGCTGACCTTTTTGCTGGTGTCGAATGTCTGCAGGTATAAGTTGGCATATTCATCGAATTACAGCAGTATATTGGATCGGTTCATTGAGAACAATTACCAGTTGTTCATGATAGAAAGGCTTATCATAATGGGAGCCAAAACGATCATAAAAACATTCAAGCAAGAAGAGACAGATCTAAGCCTTACTGACGATCCAAAGAAAAATACAAAGTCATGGCAAATTCCTGTTTATACAATGGACGGGGAGGGGTGCTGATCGTGCTTCACTAAAAGGCTCCCGAGTTTTTCTAGGATTTTTTCCCATCACCTAGCTCATCGCGCTTGATCAATTTTCTTGCTCACATGGCACTTCAAGACATTGAACAAAGAAGAAGTGCTTTGAAAGCTCTGCATAGATATGGAGATCATGAGGAATGTGGAGAGGTGACCGGTTTGCTGATAGTGTAAGGTGTGGAGTGAACTACAGTATGGAATATTATTTGATTGTATATATATATATACAGAGAGTTTGAGCAGCCCAATTGTTCTGATTTTTTAAGCTATATATGCATCAAGTTTTTTGGGTTGTCAATTAATCTTCTTGGTTATTCCCACGAGATGAAAACGCAGTTAAGGAAGGATTTTTTGAGTGGCTTATTGGTTGTGGCAGGCCTGCAGCTGCCATTTGTTTTGGAGGCTGGTGATATCATTGATGAGCAATCTTTTGATCAATAGTTTCCTTTTTTTTTTATATTAAGAATTGGATATTGTTTTTGCATAGATTTGTTTGATTCTAGTGTGTATTTTTACTACTTTTAGTATAGAGAACCTGGATTTACTAATTGCTATGATGAGGATCTTTGATCTTTGATTTAGTTTGTGTTTGGGAAATCATGAAATTTCACAGTTTCACAGTTTCTGCCCAAGAACTAAGAAATTTTAAATGAAAATTGAGAAATTTCTTGATTTTTAAGTAACTGGGTAATTTCTCAACTTTTGTGTTTGAGAAATTGTAAAATTTGAGTCTTGAGATTGTGAATGAGATTGAAATTTCAGTATAATTTTATAGTTTCTTCTATCATCACAATAGATTTGTTTAAGCATTTAGTTATTGCTGAAGTAACAAGCTTGTCGGAGAAATTCATTTGAAAAATATATGAAACACAAATAGAAATTCAGGATTTAGCCTAATGATTGTTGTTGATGATACTGGATTATTCATCTCATCTACGGGAAGAGGAGGGGAAGTTCAGGAAAACCAAAAAGACTGGAAACCACCTCTTTGCAATTCTTTTTCAAAATTTTATTCCTTCAATAATTTTAGGTAACATTCCACTGAAATGCAAAATTATTTTTTTATTCCTTTCATTTATTTGCAATTTGTCCCAAGTAGAATAAATATTTTACAAACATAACTCCCAGAATTTGAAGAAACAAAATAATTATTAAAAAAAAAAAATCCTTGTATGCTCTCACCTTGAGAAGACACTCAATTTTTTTTTTTAATTATATATTTTTGTTTTGATAGACATAAGTTAATAGCTACTTGTTAGATCAGCTTCGAATCTTCTTTGGAAGTACTTAAGTTCACTATGTCACAAGGCATGGTCTTTTTCTTTGTAGCATATCCACTCCTAAAGAATGGGAAAAAGAGAGCTGCTAAAAACACAACAGATGGTGGGTTAAACAAATAACAGCTAATGAAACTACCACAATATCCCTTACGCTATATTTGGTTAGGAGATTTAGGAAGGGATTTAAAAAGAGAAAGATGAAATATATATGAAATTATGTGAAATATAAGTATATTTTATTTACATTTTACATATCTTTGCCATTTCCCTTACGCTGTGTTTTGTTGGGAAATTTAGGGAGAGATTTGGAAAGAGATAGGGAAAAGGTATGTGAAACTAGGTGAAATATATGTATGTTCTATTCACATTTCACCTACCTTTTCTATTTCCCTTTCCAAATCCCTCCTCAAATCCCCTAACCAAACACAGCATTAGTGTATACTATTTTGGACTATTTTATACTTTTTATATATTAAAGGGTTGTTTGGGAAGTGTTAAATTAGCATACTTTTTAACTTTTATGAAAAGTGTGAAATATGGATTGGGTTTGAAGTGATATTGTAGAGAAGTGATATGACTCAAATAAGAAGTGATGTGACCCAAATAAGATGATTGTGACTCAAATAAGATGATGTGTTAAAATAACATGTTATTTTAGCACATGCCAAACAACTACTAAATTTTAAAAATTCATAATTTTTGTTGTACATAATTTTTTTAATGAAATTTATATTTTTAAAACATATTAACGAGATCTATCAAACAAGATCTCACTTAAATAATAAATTTGACAGTGTGAATGTTCACATCATAGAACATTCACACTATCAATGTAAACATTAATATATATTTCACCCTATTATTATTAGAGTATTTTGGTAACTATATCACCTATAGAACTTAGGGTGTTCAGGCCAAAAGTCCAAAATTGATTTTATTCGTTCCAAAGTTTCAGGCGCTGATTTTATTTGTCCATAAGGACAAACTCCCACAAAATGACCAAAATACCCTTCCTATATATATA